>JACEGR010006110.1:0-64766 GCA_014170235.1 Listronotus bonariensis
CCGGCGCCTTGTATAAAATATTCCGATTGCAGGCGGCCTTTTTTATGTTTTTTTGTATTATTTTCAAAGCGGTACCGAATTTGCGCTTTTAAAATGTTCTTACTTATAAAAATGCGTGAATAACGCTGCTTGTTTTCTTATTCTATTACTGGCCGATATACCAAAACCAATTGCTCATGCAGTACCTCTAGACTCAGCTTCTTGACAAAAATGCTTTTAAATTTTTGAGGGCTTTAAAAGTGCTTTTAAGTCCAGCCACCATTTTTTAAAAAGTTGTGTGCTGTGTCCGATTTAGTCTGCGGAACCTAAATAATTCTTGCGGTGTAAACTTGACCAGTACTCGTATTTTTGGGTTTTATGGTCTGCTGTTATATTAAACAAAGTCGATTCTAAATTCCTAAGAGCCGTTATTTTAGAATAATCACCTTTGTCTACGAATTAAACAAGTGCCGATAAAATGCGGGCAAAATGTAGCAAGGACTGCAAAAACGAGAAACTGTTAATCATATGGAAAATTAAAATTTATCATGCTGGGGACCCCTTAATATTATTATTAAGGGCTGTTGCTTTCACAGGATTTGTTTTTTATCATTTTAAACAATAATTTCGAAATATTTAAGAAAAAATATAGTCGATTTTTTTAATCAGTACACTTTCGAACTAGCTCTTACAATTATACTTAGTGTAGCTTACCTTTTAAAAAAATTAAACCGACTCACAGAAAAATAATAATTGACTTCTGGATGAAGAAAAGGATACTTAATAAGTTGAAACTAGGGAAGTGCAATGAAAGAATGACAGCAGAATATTCAGCTTGTCCAATAAATAGACCATTTGAAGTGTGTCCAGATAACACACATTTTTTTAAACAAACTATTTCTAAAGGAAAATTTTATCGCATAAAAGATAATGCCACGCTCCTTTTTATATCTGATTTTGCCACTGACACGCCCTGCTTACTTATTTGCTTTATTTACTTTTGATTTTTTTTATTATTATTATTAAATTTTGTTTGTGATATAATTCGCCAATATTGTTTAGTGTTTATACGAAGCCTTAAGTAGTTTTGAATCCAATGTCGTTATATTAAAGTGAACAAGAGATATCACAAAGTTATAAGAGTACCTATGTTAATGGTAAATCCTACTTGAGGAGACTGATATAATATGTAGAGTCAGAGGATCGAAAGATCAAAGTCCAGATTTTAGAAAATAAAGATTATCAATGCGAAATATAGTTGTACAACTATATTTCAATATTTTATATTTACACAAGCAAAAAATAGTATTTTGCACCTCTTAAAATAACAGACGTTTTTTGGCCTCCTTATGGTTATCGTTATTAAACATAACGATTACGGCAGCAGTTTAAGACAGAGATTTTGCAGCCTCTTTTAAGAAATTTATCTTGCGTCTGCGCTTTCGACACATAACCTTATTTTTGCCTGTGGTTCACCGATTTTAAAGTTAACGAAAAATCAGTATTTACTTTTATTCTTCATAAGATATAAATTGATATTTAAATATATGCAAACACTTCTGTTGATTTCGTTTTTTAAAGTAGATGCAAACAATACAGTATAAGCAAAACACAAAAAGTAAGGTTAAGTTTGGTAGTAGAATAAAAAGCAAGTGTGCCAGATTGTAACATCTAAATTAATTACTGATTTAGAATATCCGTAAAAGTGCAAGTCCGTTTGAATTTCTTAACACTATTTGATTTTTATTACTGCTATAGATTTTTCGCTAATTAGAGCCTTTGTATAAATGATATTTTAATTAATACGGCAATAAAATTTTAACCTTTTAAATAATTGATATTAAAATTTCTACAATCCGGCAACCACGCAGTTTAACGATAACGATAACGATAATAAGCTCTTCGGTATTCATCCGTAATTAAAGGAGTCCGGTATGGTTAATAACGATAACGGATCATGTTTGCGTTACTGCGCAGTCTCAGAATAACGTTAACCACAACGGAATTGCAAAATAAGGGGTGCAAAATGTCTCTATTGTCTCTAAAATAGGACATGCCCAAGCACCAAAAGAAAAACCTTAACACTTTAAGAGTCTATCGACAGTTTCCAAAATAACGGCCTTTTAAGGTCTAGGTCCTAATGTTTTTTGAAAAACTTCTTAATATATTTTATTAAATCAAAAACGTAGTATACAGGGTATCCATAAATTACGCGTCAGGATTTCTATGGGCGATTCTGCACAAAACTTAATGCAACAAACTTCCATACTTTTTTTTCGAAAACTTAAAATTAACTGAGATACATGGTGTTAAAGAAAAAACATTTTTTGTCATTGTATTTAATAACTTTTTTAAGTGTACTGATTTTCGCCCAATTTTGCATACATATTCAGGGGGCGGTTTTGTTTTTAAGTTTTTATATGGGTGCAGGTGCCAAAAAGTTTTGAAGAGAGAGATAAAAACTTATATTCTATTCTTCCCTCATGACAAACTTAAAGAGCAAAAAAGGGTCCTCACCACATCCACAAAATACAGACAGACAGACAAAAATATTCTCTCTCTCTCTTTCTCTATTTTTTTCTTGGTTTTGGTCCCTTCAGGTCCAATCCACCATTCTCCCCCTTCCGGACTATGCTTTCCAGGGCTTCGTCGGCGGAAAATGTTAAGTACTTGTTTTTGTTTCCTATTAATAGAAAATATTGGGGTTTGAGTTCAATAAATTGCACACCTTAGTTAAAATGTCATTTATTTGGTTTTTATAAAGATTTTTTCCTTACAGATAATCCATGTCAATTTTACCTTAAATTATCTGTTGAAAAGCACAAATTTAATATATACACTGTGATCACTAATAAAAGTCCAATATTCAAAGTCCAATTAGGTAAAAACCACGAACACACAATAAATCACAGAAAATGTAAACAAACTGTCCAAACGAATCGGCCATTGAAAATATCAAACACAAATATCGATTAACATTTCGGCGTGACTGCCTGCGGCAACGTTGTCGGGTTAAAAATATTCGATTCATGGTATATTTTCTTTCTTAATTAGATGTGAGCCAAAAAAGGACATTGAAGTTTACATGCAGAAATTGTAAACAACTTCGGCAACCAGGGCAAAGCGATGATTGCTCCATCTACGATAGCCTGCCATGATGAAAGACAAAGACATATTTATTGAAACTTGCGTTAAACCAGAAAGAGATAAATATTGCCAACACTCTTTAATGGCAAGGCATTGGCAAAAGGTATCAAAGACGCGAAAGTGGGCAATTGGCCGTTATTAGGCCATCGTTTGCTTGCAGATAATGTGATGGCATCCGTCATTACTAAGTTATTAGCAAAAAATTGCGTTTAAGATGACGGCATCCATCATTAATAAGTTATTGGCAAAGAAGTAACAAAAGACACGAAAGTGGGCAAATGCAGATACTCCCAAAGCAGCAAGCTGACGTCTTATTGACGAAAATTGTCGCATATACTTTTTTTAAAGCTAAAATGATGCGATAGTTTATTTGAAAAATTAAAATAGGAAAAAACTCCTTACTGCATGCAATTTCCTTGCAATGCAAAGTACCATCTCCCGGAACCCTGTCAACTTGGAGATGCAGATTTTTACACTAGCCGAAGATATTTCTTTCAAAGCTAGTGAGATCACCTACCGCAGACCGCTCTCGAATTATTTTTGTCTAATGGGTACGGTTTAGACGATGAAAAGCGAAGATATTGCAGAAACGTAGTAGTTTATTGTCCGATTACGCCATCTATCGGTATGTCAAAAAAAACTATTAAATATATATATATAATTTTTTATTAGCACGTCTTTACAAAACTTTTAATAAAGTTTCAAACAAAATGTTCACAGCTCCTAACAGTGATTCTACTTGAATATCTTGCCTTCTCGACTAGCCATCACCAATTAATCACACAACACACACACTTATTAGGTAATAAATACATTTAATTATGTCTATTAAAAAAACTCTTTTCTTTAAAAGAAGCTAAAAAGCTAGAAAACCACGTAGAAAACAAATGCACAGCGGTCACCTTCGGTCGTGATTGACGTAGCTAATTTTACCATCATTTTATTTTTATTCGCTCCCAAAATACATAATAAACATTTTGTTTGACCTAATTTTTATTTGCATGATTTGCTTAGCAATAAAATGTTATGTAAAGGCAATTTCCTTTATATTATGTAAAAAAACATAAAATAATGTTGTTTAGCTTTGCCATTATAAATAAAACAGATCAAAAAAGTGCTCTAATGTTGGTTATAGTGCCAATGTTAATATATGGTTTGAAAAGTATGAATATGCGTAGAAGGTTTGCCTTCAGAAATCCATTATTTATTTGCCTGCAACAAAGGCATGCTTTTATTTAATCAGGATTGGTATGCCGCCTTTTTGTATGCTTGCCGGCAATTCGCCTGCATGTAAAATTTATTGGCAATTGGAGTGTTTATTTAGGGTTGACTTTTTAATGCGTATAAGATGTTGGCATAATATTGCCCGCACTTAGCCAATGCTTTACCATCAATGCCAATATGAAAAATGTGCATTGCCGGCAAATAGTGTTTGCTGGGTAAGGTCTATGCTGGTTTGGGAACTCGTTTGGGCAACTAAAAGATTTTACCTGAACTTCTGGTTTGGTCACCTCGACAAAAATGCATGATTATGTCTTCTTGTTGGGTACCTAAAGGTGGGCATAGAATTCTTAAGCTGGATTTATAAGAGTGTGTATTAGTATTGGGTTTAATTAAGAATCTTTAAAAAATTATATTTAACCAACCATAAGGAACCATGACCCTCCACCTATACTCTCTAATAATAACAGAACTATTGTAATGCAGTAAGACTGGATACTGAACCGGTACAGAGTCTATTACGCATGGGTTTCATGTGAAAAGGAACATAGCGCTGACAGAGCCTGATTTCGTATTTTTTAGATAAACAAAGCACTGCCGTTCGCACGTGTCACGTACTGGAGATCAGTCCGCCTTATTTCGCCTCTGTGTTGCGATTAAACCGGTAGCACGTGGCGTGGAACTAGAAGCTGTCGGGCTGGAATATTTTTTGCTGCAATAAATATTTGTCCACAAAAGGGTTTATTTATAGTAAGAACATTTAAAGCGCACCGGTAACAAAGGCCTGGGTAACGGACTATTTTATACAAAGACGACGCTATCCTTTACAGCGACGCGCCGATACACTATGAAATAGAAATCCATTATTTTGGCCAAAAGCAACTTTGAAATTTTAATGGCTCATGCTGTGTATTTTAAAGTAGATACTCCAAACTACATGTACGCAAAATTATAAAAGGATATGACTGATTTCTATTGGGGTAATAAGAAACTGGAAGATGTATTTTAAGTAGTACGTAAATATACACCGCTGTATTACAGTTTATTTGTTTCTGCCACTTTTTATGCGGGTTAATATACCTGTTGAATATTTTAAATTTTTGTGATTCGAGCGTATATAAACAAAGGATTTTTAATTGTATTTCCGTATGAATGTATGTATGCAATAAAATAAATAAGATTCTAATTGAAAAATATAGACAATATTAGAAGATTTTACCATTTCTGTTGTTTGAATTTTATCTTTTAGTTAAATACACATACTTACGTTAAAAACGAGATAGACAGAGAAATCCTTTTTTTTTAAAGCATTTTAAAGATTTTTTCACTGGTGATATAATATTCAGGGTATTCCATTTAAAAAAATCATACCTATTGTCGTACCCTGTATATTATATGAGATAATAATCATCGGATTACTGATTAGAATACTACCCAATTAACCAAACAAGTTGCTATTTTAGCTTATTTTGTAAAATAAATAATAATAATGTTATAAAATTTATAATAACATATAATAGTTTTAGGTCCCCAAAAAGTATTTATAATAATGCATAATATTTTTTTCAATAATTTTCCAGTAAAAAGCACCTCATTTTAAGATTGGTGTTTCAGAATTTTGACCAAAAAAATTAATTTCTATCCCATAGTGCGATGACCAGCTGAATCAACCGGCATATCATAAAAAAATATAGCAAAGGCGGCCGCGACAAGCATGCCGATTTATTTGCTTTAAACTTTTTGTGATTTTTTTCTTATCAAAGAGCACCGAATTTACATTTTTAAACTGTTCTTCTATACTTAAAAACATCCTCTTATTTCGCCTCTGTGTTGCCATTAAACCGGTAGCACGTGGCGTGGAACTAGAAACTCGTCGCGTCGGGTTGAATATTTTTTGCTGCAATAAATCATTGTTTACAAAAGGGTTTATTTACTTTATCATATTTTGTGTACTTTGCGGTATTACTTTCAGAACGAATTAAATGTGGACCTATCTATAACTTTTAAATTTTGCAGTTTCTATAAGGTTTGTTTGTTAATCTTAGTATTTTAGGTAGTGTTATTGCGCGCTCTTGGAATATCAATGGTCAATTAATTGTTGGCAATTTGGAAAATCCAATTGGGTTATACCAAGGATTGAAAACAATTTAAATTTTATTGTCTGATATGTTTATCAACCTGAGTCATCTTATATGACCATAAAATGCACTGTGATGTAAATTGGGAATTCAAATAAGGAGATACAATAGGTTTGTTCCAGCAGAATGTTGGAAACATGTTAGCAACAATCGTAAAATGCAGAAATTGTTACAAACATTAGTCAGAAATGTTGGCAACAGTTTTCTGCTGAAACGAAAAATAAACAAGGCGTGCATACTACTTATACGTCAATACAAGAAAGGTTATGCTAACAATTTGTCAGTAATGTTTGAAGAAAGTTTGCAAACATTTCAAACAGTTTCCAACATGTTTTCAACATCTTAAAACTACTGCTGGAACAACAAACAATTGTATAATGTTACAAACATGGCACTGCTGGAACGACAAATTTGATGTGCGCAGAATCCGAACGGTTGCAAACATTTCTGACAGCCTGCTGGAACAGACCTAATGTTGCAACATGATCAATCAACTGATAAAAATGGGGATCTAGATCAAAAATGTTAAAAAATATTTACTTTATTTATTGAAATGTACGATATTGGGTTTGTGTCTCGGCTATAGAAGCAAGCACTTTTAAAAACAAGAAACATTAAATTCAGACAAATATGGTGCATCATTGTCTAAAAATCTAAATGAATCAAAGAGCTAGCTACCAGTTAACGTTCCGCGTAATTTTATATAAAGTCACAAAACGTAAGTTCTTTAATATTTATACTTAAACTGCAGACATAACAAATCCGACTTTGCACGTTTTGCTTCATGGCAGAACGGAATCCATGATGACCATTTGAAGGGGTCCTTAGTAATATCTGTCATATTAAAAAATATTTTATTATACAGCGGCGTTCTTCAAGGGCACATATCTCAGTAAGGAGGGACTTAAGAAAGAAAGTTTATAGGAACTTGTCATATTATTTTCATGTGTTCTATATGAACCCAAGAGATTGCCCACATATTCTCGGACACCCTGTAGATATACAAATTATTACCAAAAATTAGAAATTACCTTTTTATAACTATTTTTCAGCAATTATACCGTTTCGCCAACTAGATTTTTACGGCACACATACTGTCACATACATATATTGGTAAAGTCCTTTCACACACGCAGAGAGAGACCGAGACACATACTGACACTGCCCGACACTGATTACCACGCACAGAATTGCTTTTGCCATGGTGTGCTTAAGAAGAAATAGTTTTTGCATTGTTCTACTAAAGCTTATACGATAACTGTTTCGTTTTCCAGTACCTTATAGTTGTGATCTCAAGTTCATTCATTTACACATATCAGATGCAGTATCATAACACGGACGATTAGCCAGGCCGCTGTCCTGATTTAAGCCCTTGTGATTTTTTGTGTGGATTTATTGAGATATTAAAAAAAATTTACTCTCATACCAATATTTCATAGTAAGCCAAAAATCTCTGTATTTTTAAATATACCCTTAATCTAATAAATAACAAGTCATCAGTCATTTTTAATAAAAAGTTTTTCAGATTTTTTAGTCATCATCAGTAATTTGTAATGAAAAGTTTTTTACATTTTTAAGGCGCATCCAAGGGGTCAGTTCACGTCTGGCAGCCTCTTTAAGAACTTATTTTATGATTAGATTATTATAAAATAATTTTGATCGGAAGCCCTTAAATCTGTGTTTAAGGGTTACAACCTTATCTATGTAAGTTTTTTCTTAAATTTTATTAATAATTTTATAATATATATATACAGGGTGACCCACCATATTCCACACGGTCTGTAGCTGGATAACCATGGGGTTTTAAAAAAAATAAATACTGGAACATATACAGGTCGGATAAGACCACAGTATAAAATTATTTTACTCTATACAGGATATCTCAAAAAAGTGTGACGTATCAAAGTTATATTTTTTTAAATAGAACACCCTATATTTTATGACGGTTTTAGATTCTACTTTAAAAAATAACTCAAGTTTGCTTATAGTACTAAGTGTCTAACTTTATTCGTTTTTGTGATATTTTATTTTTTTGAAAAATGCAGAGGTAAAATTAAATCGATTTTACTTTAACACTTTTAACACTTTAAACTTTAAAATGTGTAACAAGATTAGAAAAAGTCTGCCATATCATACGTAGGTCAAATCAAGATCAAATATTGTACAGGGTGATCAAAAAATAATTTCAATTTTTCAGAAAATCAAATAGCCATATCTCTCTTATTTTAAATGTAACACGCTGTATTTTTTACGTCACATGATGACAAATAAAAAACTCTTTTCGAATGGTGTATAGGTTGCCTATACCTATCTTTTGTGCTTTTTAGTAAAATCTGTTTTTACAAATTTTTAGTCCAAATGTTAATTTAAATTAAAGTTGGCGCTGACATAGCAGCCATTAATATTTTTCTTAAGAAACTAACAACGACCATTTATTGATTACTAGTGTTTTAGTCAGTTTAAAAGAAATTTCAATGATTTTAAATAAAAACCCTTCTTCTACAACAACAAGATGATATAATACTGGTAGGATGTGAAAAAATGGTTTACTTTAGTCTAGAGTTAATCCTGAAAAATATTCCAGGAGAAATAATCTGATATCCTTAATAGTTGCTTTAAAAAATTTGACACAGTGTTTATGGATAATGGAAGAAAGAAGTTATAGGTGACAGAATGTCGTCATAACTGATCAGAGGCGTTATTAGGATTTTTAAAAAACACAAGTTTTTATCATACCACATTCATCTGAAATAAGTGTTATTGGAAGTAGCATTATAAGCCATAATGATTTTTTTTTCTGTGAATTTTAAAAAAGTGACAGATAATACAAAAATCTTTAATTTTGTGCTTTTTTCCAACAAATTTACATTTTGCAATAACGGCTTAGTAAATAGGCATAGCTATATTACAGCCTAGTTACATTTAAATAGACATTTGGAATAAAAATATGTTAAAACAGAATTTACTTAAAAGTATAAAAGATAGGTATAGGCAACCTACACACCATTTGAAAGAGCATTTGATTTGTCATCATGTGGTGTAAAAAAATACAGGGTGTTCAATTTAAAATAAGAGAGATAATGATATTTGACTTTCTAAAAAATTGAAATTATTTTTTGATCACCCTGTATAATCTATGATCTCGATATGACCTACGTATGATAAGGCAGACTTTTCCTAATCTTGTAACAAATATTAAAGTTTAAGGAGTTTATTATTGTTAAAATAAAATTAATTTAATTGCACCCCTGCATTTTGAAAAATAATCAAATATCACAAAAACGAATAAATTTATACACTAGGTCCTATTAACAAACTTAAATTATTTTTTTTATGTAGAATCTAAAACCGTCATAAAATATAGGGTGTTCCATTTAAAAAAATATAACTTTGATACGTCACACTTTTTGAGATATCCTGTATAGAGTAAAATAATTTTATACTGTGGCCTTATCCGACCTGTATATGTTTCAGTATTTACTTTTTTAAAAATTGGAGTTCAAAGTTTTGTGATGGTACAGCGAATAGTCGGTAATTCGTATGGCCAGTAATCATAGTGATTTACTAGGTACTATACTTTGGCCACTATTAACATTAGTCAGTAATGTTGGCAACAGTTTTCTGCTGGAACGAAAAATAAACAAGGCGTGCATACTACTTATACGTCAATACAAAAAAGGTTATGTTAAAAATTGTCAGCCATGTTTGAAGAAAGTTTGCAAACTTTTAAACAGTTTCCAACTTAAAAACTACTGCTGGAACAACAAACAATTGTATAATGTTAAATACAAACATGGCACTGCTGGAACGGCAAATTTAACGTGCGCAAAATCCAAACGGTTGCAAACATTTCTGACAGCCTGCTGGAACAAACCTAATGAATACCTCGTAAGTAACTCCGGTTCCTCATGGTTTTTGTTTGACCTCCAAACAGTGCGGACGTGCGTAGAGGACTACAAAGTTCTTCCCGGAGTGGCGGCTAGAGGTGTCGTACGAACGTTTTTACCTTCGGGGATCAAGGAAAGATTCACGCTAAATTGACGGCATCTTTCTTCTGGATCTAAGCGCTGTGTGCGAAGATTCCTATAAGCTGATGGTATCCTGTTTGGTGGTGAACACGAGGTATTTCTCAAATGGCGGGAAATAGATGGGCGTGCCATGGGAACTGTCAGTAGTAAAAGTGAAGCTTATACGTAAGACCAGTGGCAGATCTTGGTTTGACAGTCGACAATTTATGCATTGCATCGATTGTGGAATTATTTGTTTTCTTTTTGGAATTTCTGGGAGCTACGAGCTCGATTATCCAGATTTTCCGCCGACGAAGCCCTGGAAAGCATAGTCCGGAAGGGGAGAGTGTTGGATTGGACCTGAAGGGACCAAAACCAAGAAAAAAATAGAATAGAAAGAATAACTCCGGTTCCTGTAGTTTTAAACCAATAAAATACATTGTTTATTATGGTCACTAGGGTTACTGATTTTTTAAACCAATGAAATACATTTTCTGTTTAGGTGATTTTCTCAATTTATAGTGCCCAAAGTATAGTTAAATCAACCTTAACTTAAATAAATTTATTCCTAATTTCTAAAAGAACATTAAAAGAGGTAGAGGAAAAAAGCTTACCGTATTACGTTAAAAACTAAACCTCGAAAAACTCTATCACATCAAACTATGTCCCAGAGCTATGGTAGCATGCCCCAGCAAAAAAAATACCTAGTGCTATAACCGTTTCGAATTTACCTGATCTTGACATTCTAATAAAAGCAAGGCCGACCAACGAAATACCCCCGTCAATGGCGCCAATGCATTTAGTTAAATTGGATCAGAGTCGTCAGAACGCTTTTTGGCTTCCCTATTGCAGCTCTATAATAATATGCAGCTTGGTTCTATTTATAGAATCTTCAAGCACAATTTCAAGGTATCCGTAAGGTCAATTGCCTATTAGAATATTGCAAGAAACACGCGTTATCCATGTTGACTTGGGTAGGCACTAATACTAATTTTATTAATAAATTATTTTATAAAATGGTGACAATCATATAAAAAAATAGGTCAAAAATTAAACAGGGTGTCCAGTAACTTTACGAACAAACTTAAGGGGCTGATTCGACAATGAAAATAAGAACAAGAATTATTTAAGAAGATTTAAAAAAAGTTTAGGTCGGGTGGGGATTTTTTGGTGACTAATTTCGTGTAAATAAGGTGCTTGGACAAAATAGGTGGGAAAAGGAGGAAATGCGAACTTATTTTTTTTGGTCATCAAATTTTATCTCGAGTGGTAAAGCACCTTTTCTTTTGTTTTTTTTTTTGCTCTTTCAAACATTTTTTTGGTGGAAAATAGGCGCTTCGGGAATTTTAGCCTAGGGCGCCTCAAACAGTTAATACGGCTCCTCTGCCTGAGATCCATATCAGTCTTATTGCATTACAATAGCTTTGTTCGCGGGTCTAGTAATGAGCTGATTCTGGAACCAGAACCGAACTGGTTTAGAATTGTTTTAAAGCGCAGCATGTCTAGTTGTTTATATTGGTTCGGAATTTTGATTTACCGCAGAACGACTTTTCTATGCAGCTGAGGATGTATTCTAACCTAGCCTTTTGGTTAGGATTTTGTATGGTTAAATTGGATACTACACAAAAAAATAAATTCAAACAAAAAGGTAAATTGTTATACTGTCGAAAGCCACTCGAGGTCTCTCGGCGGAAGACGAGGGATTCCCTGCCTCTCGTTTTTAACATAAGTATGTGTATTTAACTAAAGATAAAATTCAAACAAGAAATGGTAAAATCTTGTAATATTGTCTATATTTTTAATTAAATCTTTATTTATTTTATTGCATACATACATTCATACGGAATACAATTAAAAATCCTTTGTTTATATACGCTCAGAATCACAAAAATATAAAAAAAAATTAACAGTTATATAACGGTTTATTTCTGTACCCAAAACAGAAAACAGCTGACCATGTCGACAATGCGCATGAAATTTCGAACTAAACTTTTAGTTCCAACAAAAATCCCAGGACTGCTAATCAGGTTACGAACCGGTAACGAACTGATTCCATTGTAACCCGCGAACACAGAACTGTTACTAAAAATTCAGGATTTTACTAACCGCGAACGCTGCTTTTTTCACTGCGCATGCGAATAGTCCCAGAACCGGTTCAGAATCGAACCCGCGAACAAAGCTGATAGTTCTGTTATTAATACAGAGTATAGGAGGGGGTGATGGACAGTTCTGGTTAGTTAAATCTTTTTTTTTTAATTAAACTCAAGACTAATACACACTTTATAAATCCCTTTAAGAATTTTATGCCTACCTTTAGGGTACCAAACAAGAAAAAGTATCAGCATTTTTTGGCTGATGATCAAAATTGAGAAAAAAAAGGTTGGGGTTTTTAAAAAAGTAATACTGAAACATATACAGGTCGGATACACACAGTATAAAATTATTTTACTTATTATACAGGGATAGTCCCCAAAAGTTTGACGTATCAAAGCTAGATGGTTAAATTGAAACACCCCATAGCTTTACGAGACGGTTGTTTCGGACTCTACATAAAAATACCTCTAAGTTTGTTAATAGTACCCACGTGTCTATTTCTCTATTCAGCCTTTGTGATATTTGATTTTTTTGTCAGGATAGTGCAATTAGAAATCCAATTTTATTTTTGCCAACATAAGCCCTTAATCTTCGAAAATTTGTTGAGCAAGATTAGGAAAAGTCGGCACGCAGCAGCCGTAGGTACATCGAGAGACTACGTAGATACTATGGATTATACAGGGGTGATCAAAAATAATTTCACTTGTTGAGCAAATCAAACAGTTATCATCTCTTATTTTAGATCGGAGACACCTCGTGGTATTTCTTTACTAACTCATCACGATGACAAACTAAATAGCTCTTTTCAAACGGCGTATAGGCCAGCTCTCATACCCATCTTTTGTGCTTTAGTAAACTAAGCTCACGGACTCCCAGTCCGAATGTCTCATCTAATGTTACCCTAGCTGGCTCGCAGCCTCGCGGCGCATTTACGCCGAATTTGTCCAAGAAACACCCAGACAACGACCATTTATTGATTACTAGCGTTTTTGGCCGGTTCCAAGATAATATTCCATTGACTTTAAGCCACTAAACCTTCATTCGACAACAACAAGATGATATAATACTGGTAGGATGTCGAAAAATGTGTTTACTTTAGTCTAGAGTTAATCCTGAAAATATATCCAGGAGAAACCATCTGATAACCTTAATAGTTGCTTTAAAAAATTTGACACAGTTGATTATGGATAATGGAAGAAACGAGTTATAGGTCACAGAATGTCGTCATAACTGACCAGAGAGGCGTTATTAGGATATGCTTTTCAAAAACACAAGTTCTTATCATTACCACATTCAGCTGAAATAAGTGTTATTGGAAGTAGCATTATAAGCAACTAATGAATTTTTTTCTCTGTGAATTTTAAAAATAGTGGCAGATAATACAAAATTCTTTAATTTTGTGCTTTTTTCCAACAAATTTGCATTTTGCAATAACGGCTTAGTAAATAGGCATAGCTATATCACAGCCTACTTACATTTAAATAGACATTTGGAATAAAAATATGTTAAAACGGAATTTACTTAAAAAGTATAAAGATAGGTATAGGCAACCTATACACCATTTGAAAGAGCATTTGGTTTGTCATCATGTGGGTGTAAAAATACAGGGTGTTCCAATTTAAAAATAAGAGAGATATTGCAATTTGACTTTCTAAAAAATTGAAATTATTTTTTGATCATCCCTGTATAATCTATGATCTCGATATGACCTACGTATGATAAGGCAGACTTTTCCTAATCTTGTAACAAATTTTAAAGTTTAAGGAGTTTATATTGTTAAAATAAAATTAATTTAATTGCACCCCTGCATTTTTAGAAAAAATCAAATATCACAAAAACGAATAAAATTAGACACTTGGTACTATTAACAAACTTAAATTATTTTTTATGTAGAATCTAAAACCGTCATAAAATATAGGGTGTTCCATTTAAAAAAATATAACTTTGATACGTCACACTTTTTGAGACATCCTGTATAGAGTAAAATAATTTTATACTGTGGCCTTATCCGACCTGTATATGTTTCAGTATTTACTTTTTTAAAACCCCATGGTTATCCAGCTACAGACCGTGTCGAATATGGTGGGCCACCCTTGGTCATATTTCCGAAACTAATTGAGATAGACACATCAAATGTAGAAGCATTTTAAAAGATTTTTTTAGTGGTGATATAATATTCAGGGTATTCCATTTAAAAATATCATACCTATTGTCGTACCCTGTATATCATATGAGATAATAATCATCGGATTACTGATTAGAATACTACCGAATTAACCAAACAAGCTGACATTTTAGTTTATTCTGTACAATAAAAATAATAATGTTAAGGGGGTGTAAATTTATAATAACATATAATAAGTTTTAGGTTTCCAAAAAGCATTTGTAATAATTTATAATATTTTCCAGTAAAAAGCACCTCATTTTAAGTTAGATTGGTAAGTTTCAGAATTTTGACCAAAAAATTAATTTCTATCCCATAGTGCGATGACCAGCTGCATCAACCGGCATATCATAAAAAAATATAGCAAAGGCGGCCGCAAAGACAAGCATGCCGATTTTTTTTAAGTTTTTGTGATTTTTTTCTTATCAAAGAGCACCGAATTTACATTTTTACACTCTTTGTCTATGTATTTTGCTAAAGTAACATACGTCTTCTTTACGCGCAATTAGCAAGGAAGTGGACACAAATTTACGTGTCTCATGGCAGAAGTCGCAGTTTAAACGGTAGTTTCCTGTAGTTTCTTTAGTAGCAATATTTATTGTTGATTATGATTATACGTTTAATTTTAACAAGTACCTATAAGTTCGTATATTGAGAGTTATTTTAGAAATGGATTACAATGGGAAATAAATGCGGTGAGATCCCAAACGTTTAATGAAACAAAAAGAAAGACCTACTTCCGGTCTTTAATTTAATTATGCATCTACTATAAAAACTAGGATATACAACCGATTTTTTAATAAGAACATTTATGGAAAATATGACGGGACGTGTGGAAATCGGTTACAAGTAGGGCCTGTGGCGGCTCCTTAATAGTAAAAGTAAAAGATTTTTGTACCAAAAAAAAGTTGAAGAGCAAGAAAAGGTCCTCATCGATCCATATGTAACTTTTTTAACGATGAGGGCTCCTGGCCAGTGCCCCGCCTGCCCCCTAAATTCCGGCCCTGGTTACAAATAAACTATTTTGTTTTGTATGCTTTTGTTTAATAAAGAAATAACAGCGTGAACTCAGCTCGGAGTAAACGATCTAAAACATATGGCAGAATATATCGAAGAATATTATATACAGTGCAAATTGGTTACTTATCGGACACCACGCCCATTGATGATTTTTTAAATTTTGTAAATCGAAATAAAATATGCACTTATAAGCTAAATCTGCCGCCCCAAGCTCCAGCCTTCTTAGCCTGCTGGTCTAAATTCGCCACGGGTTTTAATGTTTGATCGATACCACTATTAATAATATTTAAAATATTCCTTCTTCTACTCAATTAAGTTTAGGTGTTTTGATGTCAAGGCTATCAAGCACTCACATTCACAGTAGCCCAGAAGTGGTCCACCCACTGTAACATCCGAAACAAATTTGAATCATTTCATTTGATACACATTGTTTAATCCAGTTAAAGGTCGTTTATTAAATTAAATATGTTTTATTTGAATGGCAATTCGTTTGACTTAAGGAGCTTCATAATGAGTTCTAAGAATCTATTTTTGGTTTTGAAAGCACATGTTGCGTAATACAGTGTGGACGTAAATATTCGCCCCCGCTAACTTTTGTACCCTTAATTTTTTCTTTATAAAATTTGGGTGTGACTAATGGGAGGATATAAACTACTGTTTGACGTAAACATAATAGTTGCAACAATCAAGATGGCGGATGGGGCCATCGCCATCGTGGAAAAAAGAAATAATGGAAGGTTGGGTCTTGTGGAACATTATTTTAAAGCTCTAACGAACGCTTTGTAATACTAGAATATAAGGATTAATATCTTTACCTACTACAAAATGGCGGTACTTTTAAAGATTACCCAAACACCCTAAAAGAAAATTTAAATGGTCATATTTTCGACAGAAAGTTGGTTGTACTAAATAAAGCAGTATTTTTAATACTGGTGATAATATACAGGGGAGAACAAAGTATACATTTTTTTAATAAAAGCACCTTGAATAATGTATCACCGTTAAAGGATCTTTAAAGAGCTTTACGAAAATACCTTATTAAATACATCTTACTTTTTAGTTTGGAAATATGACCATCCCCCAAATCAGGTAGGGCGGGGCTAGTTGAGCAATTTTTCACTTGATCGGTTATAGCTCCTCAAAAATAAGTCTTAATGGCTTATAATGCATACTGATGGATTAGCAATTTATCCCTTATTAATAGTGTCCATAGTAATTTCTTTCTAATAAGTCGAATTTAGGAGCTACATCTATTTTAATGTAGATAGTCAAGTATGCCCAACGTACCCCATAGGTGAGGTAAGTTGAGCAAGGGTATGGGGCTAGTGGAGCACTTAGAAAGTATAGTCAAATCATGGCTTGAATGTTAGATACGTTTACAATAAAAATACATTTTGACAATTTGCATTTTATATTTATAATCTTATAGTGACAAAACAACAAATCTCATTAATAAAACAGCAACGTACCTAGCTTAGCTTAACTATTGGATTTAATATCTATCAATTCATCTTCGTTTTTTAAACTTTTTAAGCAGTTTTATTTTGCTTCTCTTGTAATGCCTTCTGTATCTGTTAAAATTGCAGCTTTTCTCTATCTTCTGTTTGATTTGGCTCCTTTTCTTGGACCAGCCTTTGGGTATGGTCGAACTATTTCCAGAGAAAATTTAAGTTAGATAGGTCAGCTCGTTTTCTTTGTTGCTTGTACAAAGTTCGGGTTGCAGCCTCTTTTAAATCTTGAGGAGACTCTAGTAGTCTTACTGTTATAAGTCCGTATCCTAAAAAAATAAAAAACATTTTATACTTAAAACCGTGGGGTTAGTTGGGCAACTGTAGCTCAACTAACCCCAACCTGAAATTTTAAAGGAAAAGTAAATTTATTAAAAACCGGTTAGAATTATATCCAAAATCTTTATACATATTAAAACTGCAATAAATTTAATTAAGATTAACACTTACCTGATTGAGAACGGAATACATTTAACTATCACAGATAAAATTTTCAGGCTTGTCGCTCTTAAATATTACAGGTTTTTATTCCAGAAAATCCTACAAACTTCTCCATTAGCCGTAAATTAGGTTTAATGTTTTGCCCTGTTTTAAAACTGATAGGTTAAACAAGGATGGATATAAAATAACGTTAACCATTTAAATTATTAGAGACATTTTGCACCTCTTAAAATAACAGACGTTTTTGGCCTCCTTATGGTTATCGTTATTAAACATAACGATTACGGCAGCAGTTTGAGACAGAGATTTTGCAGCCTCTTTTAAGAAATTTATCTTGCGTCTGCGCTTTAGACACATAACCTTATTTTTGCCTGTGGTTCACCCATTTTAAAGTTAACGAAAAATCAGTATTTACTTTTATTCTTCATAAGATATAAATTCATATTTAAATAAATGCAAACACTTCTGTTGATTTCGTTTTTTAAAGTAGATGCAAACAGTACAGTATAAGCAAAACACAAAAAGTAAGGTTAGGTTTGGTAGTAGAATAAAAAGCAAGTGTGCCAGATTGTAACATCTAAATTAATTACTGATTTAGAATATCCGTTAAAGTGCAAGTCCGTTTTAATTTCTTAACACTATTTGATTTTTTATTACTGCTATAGATTTTCGCTAATTAGAGCCTATGTATAAATGATATTTTAATTAATACGGCATTAAAATTTTAACCTTTTAAATAATTGATATTAAAAATTTCTACAATCCGGCAACCACGCAGTTTAACAATAACGATAACGATAACGATAAGCTCTTCGGTATTCATCCGTAATTAAAGGAGTCCGGTATGGTTAATAACGATAACGGATCATGTTTGCGTTACTGCGCAGTCTCAGAATAACGTTAACCACAACGGAATTGCAAAATAAGGGGTGCGAATGTCTCTATTATTTTTCATTTTGCCGCTGAATGCGCTAGTGTTTCGCGATTACGGAGTTGATGATGTTATAGGCCTACTATGCACCGTTCGGGCCTACTACGTACAGTCAGGGCAATTGGACAGTTTTATTTACTCCAGTTTTTTTTCTACATCGGTCGATCAACAAGAACTAAAACAGGAACTAAAATTTCTTGACACTTAGAAATGGATTTTGCGACCCCAACAAAGATAGATAGATAGATAGATAGAATATATTACCTTAAAATGCACAATAGGTACAAAGGGGTCGTCAATATAAATAAATATAAATATAAATACTATAAAAATATATAGATATACACAAATATACATAGACACATAAATATATAAAATGTAATTGTAAAAACACACAAAAAAAAAAGAATACAAATGAACAGAAACCTTAGCTATAAATAATTACTATAAATAAAGTTAAAATTTTGTATAAATATATACATATAAAAGAATATTAAAATTGTCAAATCAAAACGCAAGCAAAGTAACAAAGTCTAATGTCGCATATACTCTGCAACCGAGTAAAATGCCTTGTCAATAAGAAATTGCCTAACGGCATTCTTGAATTTACCACCATGCATATTTCTAAAATCTCTTGAAAGCTTGTTGTAGAGAGTAAGACAACCGTAAAAAGGAGAGTTTTCGAAAAAGGAGGTCCTGTGTAAAGGAACATCTATAATAGTCCTGTTTCTAGTGCTGTAATGATTTAACTCTCCGAGTCTCCTAAATAGTCCCATATTAGAATTTACATAAGTCACGCACTTAAAAATAAACACACATGGCAAAGTGTGGATTCTTTTCTGGATAAATAAAGGTTTGCAGCTGTCACGCGGTTTAAGATTAAAAATTAACCTCAGTAGTCTTTTTGCGCCACAAAGACTCTCTCAGATGCATTACTACCTCCCCAGGACACAATATTATTTGAAAGATGGCTGTAAGCCAGTGAATAGTACACAGAGAGCAATCCCGATTCGTCCAGTGTATTTTTTAAGTTAAGGATTGCATAAAACGCCGAATTTAATTTTGCGCAGACATAATCAACGTGATTTTTAAAAGACATTGTGGAGTCAAAAATGGTTCCTAAAAATTTGGTAGTTTCAGAAAATTTAATATTATTATTTATTTCAAAATTTGACGGTAACGGTTTTTAATAAAGAAGTTCATGTATACAGTTTTGTTAGTGTTAATTATAAGATGGTTGTTTCGACACCAGACTTCCATATCATGGCACACAATCCTAATGTGATCTGAGACTCCTCCCAGTGGCGCCTTTACCAAAAGGCTGAGTAGGCTGAAGCCTATGGCGGCATTTTTAGGGGGCGGCAGACGTTCTTTAGGGGGCGGCAAATTATGTGTTATGAATAATTTTGTTGGATTTCAAATTCCACTTTATACGTATAATTAAAAGAAATGGAAGTGAGGACCTTTTTTTTTTTATTTTTTTGCTCTTCAAAAATATTTCTGAAGGAAAAAAGAAGGGCGGCAAACATGTAAGTGCGCCTCTGGCTCCTCCGGAGTATCCGCGGCCACCACCACTGTCGTGTCATCAGCGTACATTGTAACACTTCCTGTACTAATATTGTGTGGTAAATCATTGACATAGAGTAAGAACAGTAATGGTCCCAGGACAGATCCCTGCGGAACTCCCATACACACAGGCCTTGATTCCGAATACAATTCTCTTTTACCGTATCATAAATTATTTTAACTTACTATTATAATAAAACAGAAACACATTAAAATTAACCACAGCCCTCATTTAGCAACAATTTATTTCATATCTATTATTAATTTAATAAACCCACAACCCACAAGAATAAATATGGGCGTTGACGCCGCATTCTATAGACCCATCCAATGTAGACAATAAGATGTAGCTGTAATATAAGCATACACTATCAATAGAGAGATATGGGTGGTGCTGTAACGTCATGCGGTATTAACGTAAGCGCTATTATGACAGTTAATCTATGCGCGATTCGATTTTTACCGTCGCTGGTGGTAATAACGTTACCGCATTGGAGTAATTTGCGGGCTAATAACGCCGTGTGCTCAAAGAGAATAGACAAGGATAGAGGATCAATCGCCGTTTCGAAAAGTGGCACAATTTGAAGAAAGGGTCTGCGGGATGGCAGGGCATGCGCATACGCACTCCCAATGTCAAAATCGGCGGTATATTCAAAAACATTGATTTATTGAGTAAATATACATAAAACATTAATAAAAAGTGTAGAAATGTGGTTTATACTGAAATTTATTATTATTTTAATGACTAAATATTGGTAATTTAGTGCTAATGGTGTATTAAAATCTATTTGGTAGAAGACTATTTTCTTTCTTAGATTGGAATAGGTAAATGTGGAAAAATGTATAGGTATAAATTTTAGGAAATGAGAACTGAAAATAAAGAATTATTTCTTGAAAACTAAACTTTTATTGCGAGATTACTTATTTAGCATAAAAAATGGTACTAAATGTAAAAAGAAGTGTATAATTTTAAGAAATATATGAAAATAGCATGCTCAAACTTACCAACCAAATAAATTTTAGATTTATGTTGATCCTATTTAGTTGAAAGGTATTATAGTCTATAAGTTAATATTACCTACTTATACTAAGAAAAGCGTAGTAGGATTTCAGTTTCCATAGGCCACTGTGCTTGGTCCATTTTATTCGATATCTACATACTTGTTTTTTAGGTATAAGGAAGCAGATAAGATTGTAGGTTTTAACGCACACAGAAATCCTCTATTGGTTCATTGTGCTTTTACCTCCAGCAAGATATTCATTAAATATATTTTACGGATGTATATAATGTTTTGTTACATAAATAAATCCTAGATAAAGTGTTAATTTGTTTTTATTCAAAAAAAAAACAACGTAAATAATTTAAAAAATAATTTATTAAAAAAACCCATAAATTTCCACAAATTTTGTTTCAATAATTTATATCTATAACACAGGTCACACGTAAAATCAAACCGAATAAAACACAAAACAAATATACAGCCACAACAATCACAAAACATCAGCCATATTGAACATGTGAAAGTCAAGAGTTTTGACATTTATAACAGCCAATAGCAAGCCGGAAAAACAACCTCCCATGCGCATGACGAGTAATCCCGCTGTGTTAAGTTAACCATCAAACCGGTGAAAGTTCGCAAGATATTTGGCTGATAGTATTGATTCAGACACAAAAATGTTACGTAAAAGTGCGTACTGAAACAAAAAATTCTAAATAAATCCATACTTTTAACCAAGCACGTCCTTTTTACCAACGTTAAGCAAGAATAAAATAAAACTTTGACGAGCTCTTTTTGGTCGCTGAACACAATCACCAGTCGCAGGTGTGTGCCATTTCTTAATTGGTGGGGGTAAATCAACTGTTTCTCTCCCTTGTCCATTCTCTTTGTAATAACGTTACTGCATGGAGTAATTTGCGGGTTGATAAGGCCGTGTGCTATTTAAAATAGCGAATAGAATTGCCATGCGCACAAGATTTTTCTTTGTTTATTTTTTAAGGTTTTTATTATTTATTTCGACAATTTCTACAAATATTTTTGTAATAGAGCCACAGAGTAAAGTTAAACTACTATTCTTTGATAAAGTCTTGCTTTTCTTATTTTGGGATAAATATCGCAGGTGGAAAAGAAACGAAAAGGTTAAGATTCTCGGCCAAGAATAACCTGGCTTTACTGAGAAAATGTCTTGGTCAAAATTTGTCTGGAAAAGTGGGAAAATGTACAGTAAAATGTGTTTGAAATAACAAGAAAAACTTTAGTATTCGCACATTAAATAAAGAATTATTTGTTTTTGATTCTGTAAATTCGCAGACAGGCGTAATTAACCGTTCGTAATACGGCGTTTTCTATATCTCTAAAAACAAACAGTAAATACCGTATGCGGTATTTAAATAGCGCCTTACGTAAATTACGAACGTAGGCGGTAACCAAAGTACCCATATCTCTCTATTCATCGATGAAAGATTGCATGGGAATTATTGAAATGCTGGTAAAGAAGACAAAATATTTACTAAAAACAGTATCGGGCTTTTATGTTTTCTACAAAGCATCGAATCTCGACGGGTTTAATTTAGTTATACAGGGTGTCCAAGAATATAAGGGCAATCTCTCGGATTCATTAGAACACATAAAAATAATGTGGTCAGATCCTATTTTTTTTTAAAGCCTGTCCTTAAAGAGATATTTGCCTTTAAAGGGGGCTGCTGAAAATCGGGTTTTCGACAAAAACAAGTTTTTGTTTAGTGGGGACATCTAAATCATTAGCTTTGTTCGCGGGTTCGATTCTGAACCGGTTCTGGGACTATTCTCATGCGCAGTGAAAAAAGCAGCGTTCGCGGTTAGTAAAATCCTGAATTTTTAGTAACAGTTCGGTGTTCGCGGGTTACAATGGAATCAGTTCGTTACCGGTTCGTAACCTGATTAGCAGTCCTGGGATTTTTATTGGAACTAAAAGTTTAGTTTCGAATTTCATGCGCATTGTCGACATGGTCAGCTGTTTTCTGTTTTTGTGTTACAGAAATAAACCATTGTATTACAGTTTATTTGTTTCTGTCACTTTTTATGCGGGTTAATATACCTGTTGAATATTTTTTTATATTTTTGTGATTCTGAGCGTATATAAACAAAGGATTTTTAATTGTATTCCGTATGAATGTATGTATGCAATAAAATAAATAAAGATTTAATTAAAAAATATAGATAATATTACAAGATTCTACCATTTCTTGTTGTTTGAATTTTATCTTTAGTTAAATACACATACTTATGTTAAAAACGAGAGGAGGCAGGGAATCCCTCGTCTTCCGCCGAGAGACCTCGAGTGGCTTTCGACAGTATAACAATTTACCTTTTTGTTTGAATTTAATTTTTTTTATGTAGTATCCAATTTAACCATGAAAAATCGTAACCAAAAGGCTAGGTTAGAATACATTCTCAGCTGTATTGAAAATCGTTCGCGGTAAATAAAAATTCCGAACTAATAAATAACTAGACATGCGCTTTAAAACAATTCTAAACCAGTTCGGTTCTGGTTCAGAATCAGCTCATAACTAGACCCGCGAACAAAGCTATTAGGTTATTCTGTTAATGGTACCTAAAAAAGTAATCTAAAAATATATATTTTTTTAAATTTTGACGACACTAAAAAATAATGTTACGGAATTATAAATCTTTGATAATTAAAGCTGGAGAATCCATAAGATAAGAGAAAGTCTATGTCAAACCGACAAATTAAATTGTTGAATACAACCCTATTTAATAAAAATGTTGTTTTTCTCGAAAAAATTTGATTTTAATTCCTTTATTATACAGGGTGTAAAAATAATTAGTACTATTGTGTAAGGGTTAGTCCGCCCCTGGCGACGTAACGATGCAAATAATGTTTTAAAAGGACACCATTTTAAGAACGTCAGTGTTGACAGGTGAGGAGTTATGCGCGATACCAGTACCAGCTCATGGTTTGACAGCTACAATGTATACATTGTCATAGCTTCCAAAATAATGATTTGCTAGGAATTTCTGGGGGCTTCGAGCCCGATATCAGATTTTCCACTGACGAAGTCCTAGAAACCTTATGAGACATCGCTCTTTTGACCGGAAGGGAGAGAGCTGGCGATTGACTAGCATCAAAGCCATAAACAAGCAAGCAAGCAACAGTAAAATAACAACATAATAGAGACATTTTGCACCTCTAAAATAACAGACGTTTTTGGCCTCCTTATGGTTATCGTTATTAAACATAACGATTACGGCAGCAGTTTTAGACAGAGATTTTGCAGCCTCTTTTAAGAAATATATCTTGCGTCTGCGCTTTCGACACATTAACCTTATTTTTGCCTGTGGTTCACCGATTTTAAAGTTAACGAAAATCAGTATTTACTTTTATTCTTCATAAGATATAAATTCATATTTAAATATATGCAAACACTTCTGTTGATTTCCGTTTTTAAAGTAGATGCAAACAATACAGTATAAGCAAAACACAAAAAGTAAGGTTAGGTTTGGTAGTAGAATAAAAAGCAAGTGTGCCAGATTGTAACATCTAAATTAATTACTGATTTAGAATATCCGTAAAAGTGCAAGTCCGTTTTAATTTCTAACACTATTTGATTTTTATTACTGCTATAGATTTTTCGCTAATTAGAGCCTAGGTATAAATGATATTTTAATTAATACGGTACGTAAACTTTAACCTTTAAATAATTAATATTAAAATTTCTACAATCCGGCAACCACGCAGTTTAACAATAACGATAACGATAAGCTCTTTCGGTATTCATCCGGTAATTAAAGGAGTCCGGTATGGTTAATAACGATAACGGATCATGTTTGCGTTACTGCGCAGTCTGGAGAATAACGTTAACCACAACGGAATTGCAAAATAAGGGGTGCAAAATGTCTCTTATTTATATGTAGGTAGATTTCCAATTTCTCATGTTAAGTTGAATACCGTTATTACATAACACATAATTTTACAGATTTTAGGTTTTAAAAACTATAAATTTTAGAGAAATTTAAATATCTGCTGATCTTTAGAACGAATTATATAGAATTAAATAAACGAAAATATCGTTATAGAATTTTCTCGGTATATAATTAAATAAACATCAAAGTTGCCTAATCAATTTGTTACAAGATGGAATTTATAGGTATTCGAGAGAACCAAGAACCAACTTTAAAGAAACACACATAAGACCAAATGACCATAAACCGTTATTTCCCAGATACTGTGTTTCTTCTTTAAACAATCATTTTTTGTTAATATCTTTCATCACCTCTCATCCGATTTTGACAAAATTCGGCAGTGTTATTTGACTCAAAACAATTATCGCATATGCTCGATTAACTTTAAATCGCCCCGTATGATGTGCTGTTGAAAGGGAGTAGTCAAATTTGTGATTATAAAATATCAGAAATGGGTAAGGGTATAAATTATTAACAAATGAGATTTCTCCCTTTTAACAGCACATTATACAGGGCGATCAAAAATTATTCATTTTTTCAATTTTTTTTATCACCCCGTAGGATTTATTGCTTACAGTAAAAACAACGGTTAATATAAAGTTACAGCTTCACGTTTTCTTAACATTTTATTTTTTTAATTGTCTTAATAACTTAATTATTAAAAGAGATTTGGCCATTTAAATCAAAGCATTTTTGTATTAAAGCTTATGAAAGAAATCGAGCATATGCGATAATCCTTTTAAAACAAAATAAAAACACATTTAACACATTGTAAATAACCAACCATATACAGTGTGAGACAGTTACATGTGTGTAAATGTGTTTTTTTATTTTGTTTTAAAAGTGATTATGCGCATATGCAATCTGTACATCTTTCATATTAGTTGTCTTTACTGTAAGCAATAAATGTTTTGACTTAAATGGATGAATAAAAAAAAATTGAAAAAATGAATAATTTTTGATCGCCCTGTATAATGTGCTGTTAAAAGGAGAAATCTCATTTGTTAATAATTTATACCCTTACCCATTTCTGATATTTTATAATCACAAATTTGACTACTCCCTTTCAACAGCACATCATACGGGGCGATTTAAAGTTAATCGAGCATATGCGATAATTGTTTTGGCCGTTTTCGAGTAAAAAATTACCTTACCAACATTTGCAACAAATTCTGACCTGCTACGAGAGGGCTTCAATACTGAATCAAAAATTACAAATTACATCGAAAATAAAATATTGTATTATTAAACAAAAAATAAACTCTTATTGTTAAAATAATTTTTTACTCGAAAACGGCTCATTTTATCGATGTCAAACAAGAGTACCTTTTTTTTAGCAAAAGGTTTAAACTACCCAAAAACATATTTTTTGTGTCTTCACCATACAGGGCGTAAAAAATATTATCAATAATGTGCGAAAACTAGTCCGTCCCTGGCAAACTAAAGAAGCGACATAAGTTTCAAGGGCACTATTTTAAGAGGTCTTTACTAGTATGCATCGTACTAAAATATTATCAAATTATACAGAGCGCTTTAAAAGTTATTCACGAAAAATCGATTTCTAGCTGCCCCCTTTAGGGGATCATATCTCCGCAGGGGGGCTTAAACGGAAAAATTTTATAGGAACTTGTCGTGTTATTTTCATGATTCACCGGTCAAATTTCTATAACATCCAAAGTTTCGCGGTAAATCCCTTGCTGCCATATTTTAAACCTTAAAGTCTGTAAGGACGACGAAATATTCTAAACTATTTTCTTATTATATCATAGGTACGGCACTGTATCTCACGACTTCCAGAATAATTTATATTTTAAAATTGCTTAATTTAAATTATTCTAAAATGTGCTTTTGCCCAAGTATTTTTTCCTTTTAATTATTCAGTAAAGTCTGTTAAATGCTAAAAATCTGATAGTTTTGGCAACACTGCTTAATTTAGCTGCCTCTAGGCGGTGCTGCCCTCATAAAAATATAATGTAATAACAAAATAAAATAGAGTTCTCAGAATAACGTTACAGGAACCTACTTAATCACGATTTTATTAAACGATATGTATGTACAGTGGCGGAGTAAAGAAAATTGGTTTTGTTAAATACTTAATTTAAAATAATAAGTTTTAACAAATTACAGACTTAAATGGGTTATTAGCAATAAAATATTGAAACGTAAAAATATTGATTTCGGAATTACGATCAGGGATGCGCGATGTTCATCGGTGGTATCATAACATCGATGTTAGGCTGGTCGATATTTTGTCGTCGGTGTTTGGGTATTGGGTATGATTCCGAGCGGCGCGGCGGTTTACTAACCGCCGATGCAAGCGTCAGAACTTTTGCCTGAGGAAGTTACGACTAGGGTTGCTAGTAATTTGAATGGCTCTGGGGTTTGCGTCAGCGGTTTGCTACATGTCACGATGCTCGAAACCGTACTTTTATTTACTATAGTTTAATGCGTAGTATTGTGCCGTTGTCGGTGAGGGGTTAGAAAAATTGTATTGAGAATCGGATTACGTGAGGAGGGTAAACATTGAAATATTTAATTTTCAAATTTAGGATTTTAAAATTTATAGTTTTATTTCTTTTTTTATTATTGGATCAAGGATCAACTTAAGGATATACTTTCTTTAAATAAAAGCATGGATATAACCTGGATGCATGTGCTGCTGTAAAATAAATCGTTGATAAAAGTGAATTAAAAATGTAATATTTTTTAAATACTTTTTCTCTCATGTGAAAAATTTTTAAGAAGAAAAACTAAATTGAGGATGTAAGAGTTTATAACAAATGTTTTTCTTATTTTAAACCAGATATCCAGTAAATTATTGGGTATGTTGGATAATCTAAAAGCATTTTAAACTTAAATTAGGTAGTAAATAGTAAAGTCTTTAACAGTTCCAGTTTTATTATTTTTTAAAAACCTAATAAACATGCAATGCGTATTTAAAGTCAGGACCCTCGTAGATAAGGGGGGGGGGGGGTTGAACACCCCCCTAGCATTGTAAGAAAGAGAGATTTGTATGGAAAAGTGCTTTTTTAATGTTTTTAATGGTAATGTGAACCTTCCCCCTTAGTTAACGAGAAGAAGGAAAGAGAACGTATAGTAAAATAGATGGGTTTCAAAAGTGAGCAATTTTTTAATTTTTAATTTTTGGCACTCAGAACCCTCCCATAAAAAAGCATTATATACGTCCGTGCCTCCCCTCCTAACTTTTGAATTATTTGATATTTTTTTATGAAAATTACTTTAGTAAGACAACATAAACCAAATTTTAAACAAAAAAATGATAGATATAAATGTCAAACTGAGAGTTGGGCGCTATACAAAAAAATAAATGGAAAGAGGGTCTTAGCAGAGTTGGGTCGAATACTGAAATTCGGTATTCGATTACTATTGTAAAAAAGTATTCAAATAGTGAATATTCAAGAAGTAAGAAAAAAGATAAATACCGAGTATTTATAAATACTGACAGAGTTGGGTCGTATTCGAATACTCAGTATTCTGAATAGAATTCAGAATACATTTTGCCGGTATTCGAATAGTATTCGAATACATCTGAGTGTTTGGTATTCGGTATTCGGCAAAATACTTTTTTGGTTAGTATTCGGGATTCTGTATTTGAATAGTTTTAAAGTAGGTATTCGACGAATACTTTTTTGAGTATTCGAATACCGGAATGTGTAAGCAGTATTCGAATACCAAAATTGACAGGAGTAGACTACCAAGAGGAAACAAAAAGTAGGGAAAAATGAGGTGACGACGTTTTTTTGCTCCTCAAATTTTTTAATTATTGGTTGTTTTTTTTTCTTTTCTGGTATTCGAATCTTCGAAAATATAGTATTTATGCATCAATTTTATATTTTAAAGTTTAACTTTTTAAAATTAATTCGATCAAAAAATAAAGGGGGAACATTAAAGAAATGCACTGTATACATATTAACGAAACCGTCATCTTAAATCACTTCATTAATTTAAAAAAACGCATCAAAATCCGTTGAATAGTGGTAAGAAACCTAATAAAAAAATTGATACTTTCTGTATAATATTTTTTTAAAACTAATAACTTATTTGTAAATCTTAAAATTTAAGCAATTTTGTAAATTTCTAGATGGTATAATACCGTAGTTAAAATGCATTTTAGTTTTAAGGGTTTTTTAATATAACATCTTGTTGACCCACCCTGTATGGCAATTCTATATTTTATTATAAACCATAGCTAGCTGTACACAATTCCTATAAACACTTTTTTTAATTGTAATAGTAACGTCAATATCGATTTTAAATGTAAACTATTTTTTAAAACACTCTGTATATGTTTCTTTTAGATATTATTATACATATAAACCTTTTTCTTGAATCACTCTATCTATAGAAAAAAAGCCGCATCAAGATCTGTTGAGAATAGTAAGGTCAATATCAAATTTTAAATATAAACTATTTTTTAAACACTCTGTATATGTTTTTTGGATAGTATTATACATATAAGCCTTTCTTTTAAATCACTCTATCCAATTAAAAAAAAACACATCAAAATCCGTTGAGTAATATCGGATTTTAAATGTAAACTAATTTTTTAAACACTCTGTATATGTTTTTTAGATATTATTATATATATAAACCTTTCTCTTGAATCACTCTATCTATAGAAAAAAAAAACGCATCAAGATCTGTTGAGAATAGTAAGGTCAATATCGAATTTTAAATATAAACTATTTTTATAAACACACTGTATACATTTTTTTAGGGTATTATTATACAAATAAACCTTTTTCTTAAATCAATTTATCTATTAAAAAAAATCCGTATTAACATCCGTTGAGTAATATCGAATTTTAAATGTAAACTATTTTTTAAAACACTCTGTATATATATTTTTTGGATATTATTATGCATATAAAATTTCCTCTGAATTAATCTATCTATTAAAAAAAAACCGCATCAAAATTCGTTGAGAATAGTAACGTCAATATCAAATTTTAAATAAAAACTATTTTTTAAACACTCTGTATATGTTTTTTGTATTATTATACATATAGAACTTTCTCTTGAATCACTCTATCCATTTAAAAAACCGCATCAAAATTCGTTAAACACTTTTAAATATTTTAGCATACATACATACATACAGACAGAAAAAGGGACTTTATTTTAAACTATATAGTGATAGGTAGTAAAGACAAGTTATTTTTTTATGCGCTCGGCCGGATAGCGCGCCAACCAACAACTGCGAATTATTATAAATTGTAAAATAAAATTGTTTTGGACACTTTCTCTTTCAAGGTTAAACGCCAACGAACATTACGAAATTACTCGAGCAGGCACGATTGCTGGCTGAATTATACGCTGTTGCCATAACGTGCCTTCGTTGTAAAAACGTGGTTTTTGGATTTCAAGTTCATCTCACCGTGACGTTCGCTCTTAACCATTTGTTATGTTCGTTCAGCAAATTTCCGCGCTAATTTAACTATAATTAAATTCAACTACTTTTAACCCATTAGGAAAAAATATGCAGTTTATTCTGGTTAGTGTTGACGCAAGCATTGCGGCTGTTGATTGGGCTAGACCGAAACGGCAGCGTCTAGTTACCTGTAGTAACAGCTACTGCTCGGCGTCGACAGCATAGTCACCACTGCAGGGTTTAGTTATACCGCGACTATGAAGTTCCTAGACACACGACTGAATCGGATATAAATTTGTCTAAGCTTTAATACTTTTTAAAGCAAAATATACATTTTTTTTTTATTACAAAGGAAGACATAATATCTGTATTTTTAACTATACAGTTATTATGTACTTAGAAGAATCCGTTTAATTCATTAGCTTGTCTATCATGATTAACAAGCTTTCCTCGTCCACTCAAAACAAGATAACAGTCGCAGGCTTTCAGAGACAATCAGCTTATTTTGCCCTAGAAATCATTTTTATTTTTTACCTATTTATAATTTATGGTATAACTATTGGTATTATTTTTCTTACTTATGTATATGATTAAAGTATACATAAACAGGGTGTCAATAACTCAACCGATAAACCTTCTTCGATGAAAAATAAGAAAAAAACAAATGAACATATATCCTAAATGTCTTGGTTTTTAGCAGCTACGGGATATTCAAATTTGTAAAAAATTATCGTTTTCTAATATAACTTTTACATCAATTTAGATATTTAAAAAATTGGAAGACGTCGCCTATGCATTACTATAAGTTGAGCATTTTTGATATACAAGAAAAAAATAAATTAACCAGTGTCGTCCATAAGGGGTTTAGGGTAAATATTTTTAAGAAAAAATAGTCCTCTACTGAATTTTTTGAATCCTCGTTTACATTTGGAACAAATTTGGTTTCTTTATTTTTTGTATGGCAATGCAGTTTTCGTATAAATAAATTAAAACCGATTATCAACGTAAGTCGAAATAACTACCCATCTAATTAAAGAATAAAACGCAAGGAATGTTTTTATCTAAAATTTGCAAAATCGTACTAATGGTCCTAAGTCAGCTTTTTTCAAATGGATTGAGGGTGGTTCACTATAATAGCTCAAAAGAGCATTTTTTTACCAACAATTTGATAACACACAGTCAATATTTTATTTTCATTAATTCTGTTTTATTTAAATGAGTAATAATATACCGGGTATCCCATTTAAAATAAGAAAGAAAGAGTCTTTTCTGGCTAAACCAGGAACAACTTAAATGTATACTATTTTTTAACACTTTGTATATGTTTTTTATATTATTGTACATATAAACCGTACGTTTAAATCACTCATCTATTTATTTAAAAAACGCATTAAAATTCGTTGAGAATAGTAACTTCAATATCAAATTTTAAATATAAACCATTTTAAACACTCTGTTTATGTTTTTTGGATATTATTATACATATTGTGAACACCCTGTATGGGGGTGATATGCAGTTTTTATTTAATTATTTTGATATTGAAAATGCACATTCAAAAGGTGTCGGTTTTTTTCAAAGAAACAATAACTGTTTCTAGAGCCATTTTTTGTTGTTAAGACGGTTTAAAATATTTTAAAAACTTTACTTTCAGCAATTTTAGGCGTTCAACCAATTATCACCGCGGTAATAATTAGTGACAACTTTGACGTATAATACATATTGTTTAAACGTCAACATAACCGATTAGTAAATACCGTTTTAGAATTGGTTCTTCGCCTAAAATTGATGATTTTTCTTGTTAAACGGTGACGTCATGTACGTCGCGTATTTAACCGTGTTTGAATACATCCCGGACAATGGTTTAAAAACAATATAGCTATCTTTGTCGGGCGGGCGTATGTATCGTACTCATTAAAATCTTTGTTTCGGTAATTTTTCGTAAACTCTTAACGTGGCCGTGTCAAGTGAAAAATGTTTATTTTCGGTGTAAACAAAAGTACATATTAACCCTAAAAATCAAAAATCATAATCATAACCTAATAACTTAGCGCAACGGTTTGAAAACATAAATTTTCTTGATTCTCATATTTATATCGTATTTTCGAATACGGTTTGAACCACTAAGCAAGAAATTTTGACTTGGGTCATTAAAAATTAACGTTCACGGTCAACAACGTGCCAAGTCACCAAAAAACTTTGTATATAAACATAAAGTTACCCAATAGCAAGGGGAAGAAGAAATTAGGAAGATTAGATAGGTAGTGGGTAGTAGAGGTGAAGTCAAGAAGAAAGGTAAAGGTTAAGTTTAGCCCGTACGGGCTACCCCTAGGGGGCCGTATGTATTTAAAAGCTACATTACAATATAAACCTTTCTCTGGAATCACTCTATCTATTAAAAAAAAAACTGCATCAAAATCCGTTAGGAAAAGTAAAACTAATATTAAATTTTAAATATAAACTATATTTTAAACACTCTGTTTATGTTTTTTTAATATTATTTACATATAAACATTCCTCTTAAATCACTCTATTAAAAAAAAAAAACGCATTAAAATTCGTTGGGTAATATCAATTTTTAAATTTAAACTATTTTTTAATCACTCTGTATATGTTTTTATATTATTATGCATACAAACCCGCCTTTTAAAACACTGTATCTAAAAAAACGCTACAAAATCCCTTAAGAATAGTAACGTCAATGTTAAATTTTAAATATAAACAACTTGTAACATTTCCTTATTTGGCATTACTTGATAGTTTTATTCTACACTGGACTACCGAGGCTCATACAGGTAGTTACAAACTTATCCTCTTTACAATATAATACCCGCGGCTTCGTACGCATTAAATTTTATCTAACCAGATTTAGATTTAACCAAAACTAATTATGCATATAAAAACCTTTCTCTTAAATCACTCTTTTTATTAATTAAAAAACTGCATTAAAATCCGTTGATTAGTTTAAAAGATCTAAGCATACATACATACAGACGGGGAAGCGACTTTGCTTTATACATGTAGTCAGTTAAACCTTCTCTTGAATCCCTATATCTATATATTAAAAAACCGCATCAAAATCCGTTAAGTAATATCAAAGACAATTGAAGTTTCACTAAACTATAATTGTCTTTGGTAATATCAATTTTTAAATGTAAATTATTTTTTTAACACGCATATTTTTTTATATTATTATACATTTAAACCTTCGTTTTAAAACCCTCTATCTATTAAAATGAAACCACATCAAAATCCGTTGAGTAATATCGAATTTTAAATTCAAACAATTTTTTAAACCCTCTGTATATGTTTTTGTATTATTGTACCTATGACCCTTTCTTTTAAATTACTCTATCTATTAAAAAGAACCACACATCAAAATCCTTTGAGTAATATTGAATTTTAATTGTAAACTATTTTTTAAACACCCTGTATATGTTGTTTTTTGGATATTATCATACATATAAACCTTCCCTTTGAATCACTCTATCTATTTAAAAAAACGCATTAAAATCCGTTGAAAATAGTAACGTCAATATCAAATTTAAAATATAAATCACTTTTTTAAACACTCTGTATATGTTTTTGGATATTATAATACATATAAACCTTTCTCTTGAATCACTCTATCTATTTAAAAAGACTGCATCAAAATTCGGTACGAATAGTAAAACCAATATCAAATTTTAAATATAAACAATTTTTTAAACACTCTGTATATGTTTTCTTGGATAATATTATATACATAAACCTTCCTCTTGAATCACTCTATCTATTTAAAAAAAAATCGCATCAAAATCCGTTAAGTAGTTTTAAAGATCTAAGCATACATACAGACAGACCGAAAAAGGGACTTTCATTTTTATACTATGTAAGGATAATAATATTATGGCATACATTAAATAATTTTTAGTTTTCCAACAAAAACATATACAAATATTGTTCAGTAGTTATAGTTTTATCATTTATAAGTTATATTCGGCAATATTTACATTAGATTTATTTGGGTAGGTACATACTGTGTACGTAGTATAAAATTAACATTAAATTAATAAATAATTTGAGACGACGCTCATAAATGTATTATGGCATCATCTTGCGGCCGTTTTGGATACTAGGTAAAACAATGGTGACATCTGTTTTCGAGGTTTCGCCCAAGCCCCAAAGGAGCAATTTCAGCGCCATACAGCGTTGTCCGCGTGTAACTACAGATTTGACCCCAGCGCCAACTGGTGCCCATTACGAAAAAATCGGCTTTTAAGTGGTTATACGGGGGCTATTGGAGGTGTAATATCTTGTTGTGAATTAATAAACGAAAAAGAACGATTTTGTTAAAAATTATTTTATGTCAGATATTTACTATAATCCCATTTAAACACTTTTTAAATACTCTGTCTAAAAACTTACTTCTAAATACTTTGCTTAAAACTTATTTCCTAATAACTTCAACGCAACGACTAAATATCAAAAACTTTCTTCTCTTCCCAAGCCTTCCCAAGGGCATAAACAAAAACGAAGAAACTTAGATAATAGAGAACTAAGCCGGCTGTCCATAGGAGCGGATTTTCCGCTCGCGGACGAGCATCCAGCTGCCGTGATTGGTTAGTGCAAATTTAAAAAATGCTTTTCCCGGCCAATCAACAACGCTGAATTATCATCCGCGAGCGGAAAACCGCTCTCAGCAGCCGGCTTTATTGCAAGTTGCCTTATTATGCTCGGGAATTATTAATATCGGCCTTAATTAAATAGCGCTTGTACCTATAATTTTGAGTTATTGCAAATCATGTTGACAGTACCATTAACCTAAAAATAAGGGAAAACATTTTTAGATGATTTTCTTACATTGTTTTCTGTTGTCGGGTTTTGTTTAAGACAATTACAGAAATACATTTAAAAAGCAAGATTTTAAGTATTCTTACTTCTAAAATCTTTTCGACTCTGTGGTCGGCAGCCGTTCGGTTAGAGGAACAGTTCCGAAGTTAAAATAAGACCAAAATAAGGCACGACCTAAAACCGACATAAATAAAGCCAGGCACTATCCTTATTAAGGGAGTCCTTATCCTACCATGCATCTGCGCAAGCTCAGATGTCAAAATAAGGCCGGTATTATTAGTGCCTGGCCTTATTTCACAGTGCAATAATTCTCTACTAGTACTAGAACGCGAAAATTGTGCCCTCTTTGTCTTATTTATTTTAATTCGCGACTTACGTCTTAATTTACTTTAATAAACACAAAATTGGATAGTGCATGGGCACAAATTACGTGTGAGCAGGCCAAACTCGAAGCTTAAACGGTAGTGTCGGATCCGGTAGAGTTCTAGTAGCAATATTTATTGTTGATTATGATTATACGTTGTGAATAAATCGTTGATTATACGTTTAATTTTAACAAGTATAGTTAACTAGTGCGTATGTTTAGATTTATGTGGATCAACAGCTGGAAACAAACAGAACATTTATGAAAATATGACTGAATTTGTGGGTGTTCGGTTACAAATAAAGTGATGGAAGTATTCTGCAGTAAGAAAAATAGGCGAATGGACTTTCTTTTAAATAGAGGGTGGGTTTTTATTATAATTTCTTTTTTGTTTGTGCCCTCCCACTGAAAATATCACTAGCCGCCACTGGATAAGAATTAGGGAGAAGAAAACCTGTGCGGGCAGTAGGTTTTAATGTCTAGTAGACAATGATGATGAAGGGTGTTATAGATTCGGGCTCTTGTAATTTGAACTGAAAAGCGATACATATGTATGGCGCAATGAGTTGCTCTGTTAGGAACCACAAAAGGAGAAATTAAAAGGCTAATTCTTAGGAGCAGAAGCCGTAAAAACACCTAGAAAGAAATGACAGATCTGTCACAGAATGAGAATCCCTAATAATGCGAACAGCTCTTTGAACAAAAATAAAAATATAAAGAGTTATGGGTGATGCCAAGTGTTTTGAAACCATTTATTTGTCGTAATAATTTATTTAGTGAATTAAAATATTTATTAGTCCATCAAAAAGTTTTATAGCAATGGCTGCTTTCCTCTTTACGAACCTCGAAGGCTAAAAGCCTAAATACTAACGTACCGGGGGTGTCTTCAGCGAGGTAAGAGGGAGGTTGTTGACACGGGACTTAAATACTTGAAGATTTGGGGAAAGGAAAGACCCCGCGGGCAGCAGGTTCCACAGCCTAGAAACTCATAGGGATAAAAAAGAACGAACAAAGTGGAAGTTCGGGGCCTGTCCAGTTGACCTGTATAGGATGCATACGCGCGGAACCACGAGTTTCTGTTGGGAACCGTGAAGTGGAGGAACTATACTGGACAATTCTTCAGAGCAGAAGCCATAGAAGTACCTATAAAAAGCGATAAATCCTCACAGCCCGACGATGGGCAAGAGAGGGAAGCCTTTCTGTAAGTGGAGGATCATTACTGAGTACGATTTTAGCTCAGCTCTTGCTTTGAATCAAGAATGCTTAGGGCTGTGGGGACGCCATGCCCCAGATATGGGGAAACAATATTCCAAGGGAGGTCGGATTTGGGACACATAATACAGTGTATAAATTAGGAAGGGGAAAAATAGTTTAAAAATGTAAATTCGGTGCTCTTTGATAAGAAAAAAATCACAAAAAGTTTAAAGCAAATAAATCGGCATGTTTGTCTTCGCGGCCGCCTTTGCTATATTTCTTTTATGATATGCCGGTTGATGCAGCTGGTCATCGCACTATGGGATAGAAATTAATTTTTTTGGTCAAAATTCTGAAACTTACCAATCTAACTTAAAATGAGGTGCTTTTTACTGGAAAAATATTATAAATTATTACAAATGCTTTTTGGAAACCTAAAACTTATTATATGTTATTATAAATTTACACCCCCTTAACATTATTATTTTTATTGTACAAAAATAAACTAAAAATGTCAGCTTGGTTTGGTTAATTCGGTAGTATTCTAATCAGTAATCCGATGATTATTATCTCATATGATATACAGGGTAATGACAATAGGTAGTGATTTTTTCAATTGGAATACCCTGAATATTATATCACCACCAAAAAAATCTTTTAAGATGCTTTAAAAAATACTACATTTGATGTGTTTATCTCAATTAGTTTCGGAAATATGACCATCCAAATCTGAGAAATAATTTTAAATTATTCTTAGAAGCGTAATAGAGATACATTCCCAACTTTTATTTTTAAATGCAGAAATAAATAAAAACATTATGTTTTTGTTAAAGTGTGATTCCGTGGTGGAGCCATATCTTAGAAGTGGCAATAAGTGAGAAAGGCAATTGTAGAGGGTACAAAAACTGATAAAGAAAAAGCGTAAAAATCTTTGACAAAAAGTAGCGAGACTTCGCATGAGACTGCATCGGAAACACAACAATAGCTCTTATTATTTAAACTCTTTTACTTTTTTTAGTAAACAAGGCTAATAATAAACTAAGTAGATTAAATGTTGTATATTTATGTTTACTTAAAATACATTTTCAAGTTTCTTATTACCCCAATAGAAGTCGTCATATCCTTTTATAATTTTGCGTACATGTAGTTTGGAGTATCTACTTTGAAATACACAGCATGAGCCATTAAAATTTCAAAAGTTGCTTTTTTGGCCAAAATAATGGATTTCTATCCCATAGTGTATCGGCGTGTCGCTGTAAAGGATAGCGGCGCCTTTGTATAAAATAGTCCGATTGCAGGCGGCCTTTTTTATGTTTTTTGTATTATTTTCAAAGGGTACCGAATTTACGCTTTTAAAATGTTCTTACTTATATATTTTATTATATTTAGAACGAAACATTTACAGAAAAATATAATTAACGCCCAACGAAGTGAGCACGGGTCGGCTAGTTAGCTATAAAGCATAAAATGAATAAACCTTATTATTTATAAATTAGACCTTACCTTTCTTTTCGACTCAGTATACTTCGCTGAATTTTGTGCCGAACACAGCTATTCTACAACGACCAAAGATTTACTGTAATGTTTTTTAAATCTGTCTTGATTTATAAAATAATAATCGTTCTAATATGCGATTTCACGAGAAAAAATCTTTTAAAAATTGCATAATTATGCACGAATACATGGTTCGGAATATTTAAATAAAAAGAATTTGAACGCCGTCTTTATTTTTTTTTAGTTTTGCTGGCAATTTACCAGCGCCCTAATGGCGACACGTAATATCCGATTCGTATAACTTGTCATTGCGGGGTATAAATTTCAACTTTTAATTTTACTAATCGGGTAAATTTAATATATTATTCTAGATAGTACTTTAAGCATTACTTTCCCGCACGCCCTATTTTTGTTATTAAAGGCTCTTCGAAACGAGGACAGGTTTATGAAGGTCGCTGGCTCCGCGTCAAGATCTTTATTGAGGGGGGACGTTTTTACAAAAATTGGACGGCGCCCCTTTAGCCCGCCAACCACAGGGGCCACCACCTACAAAATTCTTAAATGAGAAGGCGGTCTGCAGTGATGCGTCATTTTCCAAAGCTCCTGACAGCGTGCTGTAACCCTGGAGATGTAGAGTCAATATCTTGACCTATTACAAAATGGCGGTACTTTAAAGAATTACCCTCGTACCTGCAGTTTGGGATGGTCCGTATTTCCACGAGAGCTAATAAAGCTAGATGTACCTAATGTGGTATTTTCTTAAGAAAGCTCATCTAAAGGTCTTTTTAATGGTGATACTGGTAGTAATACACAGGAGTAGAGAGAGAAAAAGTACATATTTTTTTATTTAAGAACCCTGTATATTATTTTACCATTAAAAGATCTTTAAATGAGGCTTTAAGAAATACCACATTAAGTGTATCTAACTTTATTAGTTTCGGAAATATGACCATCCAAATCAGGTATTTAGGTAATTTTTAAAGTACCGCCATTTTGTAATAGGTGAAGATATTGACTTCATATTCTAGGGTTATATAAAGTACTCGTCAGGAGCTTTAAAGATGATGTATCACTCGACCCGCCTTCTCATTTAAGAATTTTGGGGTGGTTGCCCTGGTGGTTAAGGGGTTAAAGGGGCGCTCGTCCATTTTTTGTAAAAACGTTCCCCCTCAATAAATATCTTGACGTATTTCGGCGATTTTCTCAAATCTGTCCTCGTTTCGAAGATAACTTGAGTGGAAAGTTTTCAAATCTTTTATATGCAACCGAACTAAAAATTAGAAAATAATTTTTCATTACAAAGTTTTGTCACTTCAGGTAAAAAGCGGGGTGCATTTTACTATTTTTTCATAACTTTTCCCTCATAGATATTTGCAAATAGAATAATTATAACATTTAATATATTAAGCACCCCACGCTTTTATTCTGAAGTGACAAACTCTTTGTAATGAAAAATTATTTTCTAATTTTTGGTTCGGTTGCATATAAAGCGTGTTTTTTAGTTTTTAAACTATTATTTATTTTTCATTTTTTAGTTCGATATATCAATTAGTTTTCTGCGGTCATGTGATATTGAAATGTTTTACGAAATACAAAACCAAATTTTTAACTAAAGTTAAATATTTAAAAATAAATGCTCCAGTTTATTCACTAAAAAAATTCCTTCGCCATTTTGTCAAGAGTAGTATTAGGACACAGAGGATCTGTAAAGGAATTTATTTATCCTGGCGGTCCTAATCAGGATAACGGGATACTGTTTTTAAATTATTGCATTGTCATCGGTCCTTGATACGTGTGCAAAGTTTCAAAGAAATTGAATCGCTGGGAGTTGGTAAAAATTAGGCTCAAAGATTCCGTTACATAGATAGATAGATAGATAGATAGATAGATACAACCCAAGATGTAAATAAGCTCTTAAAAACACAACCTTTTACTAATTTATCTCCAATATGTACTGAGATTCCCATGCTTAGGATCCTTATCTTGGACACACTGTATATAAAATTACGCGGAACGTTAGCTGGGAACTACTCTTTGTATTATGTAGGTTTTTAGACTATGATGCCCAATATTTTGTCTGAAATTTAATGCCTTGTTTTCAAAAGTGTTTTTGCTTCTAGTCTAGCCGAGACACAAACCCAAAATCGTATATTTTTGTAAATATGGTAAATATTTTCGACACTTTTCATCTAGATACCCATTTTTATCAGCTGATTGAACGAATAGCAACACTGCTACTCCTTAATTTTAATTGCCAATAGTCGTCAAGTTGTCTTTCTCCATTAACCTCTAAGAACATCGATATTCAAAGAGCTGTCTTCATCACATCATGTCGCATCGGCATCGGCAATCAAGCCAGTTATCAGTTTTCATTTTGTTTCTGTCACAGACAGAAAGTTGCTCCTCCACTCGTGCTCTGCCCTACAAATATGCCGGCATTATGCTGCTGATGGCCAACTATGCGCTTGCGTTTTGAAATGGAAAATGAATTACATATTTATTATTGCCAAACGAAGCAGAGACGGTTTTGAAGGATTTCCTTTTTTATGGATGAAGTGATAGAGGTTAAAGATCATTCTAGAAGGATACAAATACCCAAAAATTTAATAGATTTTTAAAACACACACTCTTGTAGGAGGTATTTACCACTGTCTAAATCTTAGGACGCCGCTCAAATAATACAAAACAGCTTTGAAAATTTCTGTCTAAATATAAGTGGTAATAATAAAAAATTTTTAAATTTTCATCGTCTTTATTTAATTTTTCACACAACGTTTCGGTTATTCCCATCTCTGTCCTACGATTTGGTAATGTGACCTTTAATAACATATTTGCACGTACTAAAACATAGCTATACCAATAGATAAACATAATACAAACGTATGTCCTAAAAGTTTTGGCACAAAACTCATTGTCTTTAATTTTAACAAAAACAAAATAATATCAAGTTGCCTTTGAAAACAAAAAGTTTATTTACTTTATTTACTGTCAGTTGAGATTTATTTATTTTGAAGTTTTCGCTTTAAGATGTCGTATAAATTAGAAATAAGAAAAAGTATCTACAAGTTAGTTGGGCGGATACCCAAAGCTGAAATCTGTCGAATATTCCAGAATGAAAACATTTCACGCAGAACCATTTATAGAACAATAGCGGAGTGCGAGCAGGGAATACCATGTCTGAATCTCCCAAAGTGGAAGACCACGTGCATTTACCGCACAGAGGTCAGAGAGATTGGTGAGAAGAGCAAAACCAGATTGGAATGTCAACGAGGAGACTGGCTAGGCAATACAGATCTTCTAAGAGTACGATATCGTTGGAATTGAGGAGGAATGGTCTTAAATATCGAAAGAGACGTAAGTGCCCCAAATACCTCAAGCGCAGCTTCTTCGTATACCAAGATGTTGTCGTCAACTGAGGCGGGTACATTTTGCCAATGAAAAATCATTATTTTAGATGACGAAAAGTATTTCACTTTGAGTAATTCTGAAATGAAGGGAAACGATGGATTTTATACGGACAACGTAGAGGAATGCCCTGACAATGTTAGATACAAACATAAAGCGAAATTTGCAGATAAAATCCTTGTCTGGTGCGCAATTTCTAACAGGGTGTATCCTGACCTTTGTGGGAAGAGTGAGGGGTGAAGCTTTGAATAGTCAGAGCTATATTGATAACTGCCTTTCCAAATTGCTTCAGTTTGTCCGCGAACATCATGCTAATGACGATATCATGTTTTGGCCAGACCTAGCATCATGCCATTACTCAAGAGATACCCAAAACTGGCTTCGACAACACCACATACCTTTTGTTCCCAAAAACGATAATCCTCCAAACTTGCCGCAGGCTCGCCCAATAGAGGATTTTTGGGCTGTACTGTCTAGAAAGGTTTATCATGGAGGCTGGGAAGCACAAGATGAGGAACAATTAAGACGGCGAATTTACGAGAAATTAAGAGAAATTGAACTGAATTCCGTCCAGGACCTCATGAGAGACATTCGAAGAAATTTGCGTCTGGTAGAGCAGAATGGGCCACTCCACATAATTCGATAGTATAGTTTAGTTAAGTATTGAGTTGTAATTTATGATAACTAGTTAGTGTTTAAATAAATTTCTTCATTAAAAAAACCGATAAATATTGTGTGCCAAAAACTTTTAGGACGAGAGCGCGAAACGAGCGACAAAGACGCACAATCTCCGCGTCGTTCGACATCCGTTACTCTCCTACTTGAGTGAGCGTGCGAATGTGGTGTCAATTGTTTATAGCAACGATAATTTCGGCGATAAAGGTAATGATTCTTTCGATATTAAATATATGTTCAGTGATATATTGTCGAATGTTCGTGCTTTCATCATTAAAATAAATAGCATCGGTCCGCTAGTACAGCGATTGTAGGTTATGCTAATAATAATAATATCCAAAAAAACCATATACAGAGTGTCTAAAAAATAGTTTACATTTAAAATTCGATATTGACGTTACTATTGCAATTGAAAAAACTGTTTTTATAGGAATTGTGCACAGGTATCTATGGTTTATAAAAAAATGTGAAATTGCCATACAGGGTGGGTCAAAAAAGTTATATTAAAAACCCTTAAAACAAGATGCAATTTACCTACTTTTTTATACCATCTACAGATTTACAAAATTGCTTAAATATAAAGATTTTCAAAATAATTATTATCGGACACATAGATCAACGTCTTTGGTGTTGCTTTAACTGTCTACTATCAAACAAACATCTATCTATTTATTTTACCAACAAAGGGAAAAGTAAATATTTTCTTTGTCTCTCAGTAGTCTGTTACAATTAAATACAATTACCTATTGAAACCATTCAATGTCAGTAAAAGTGGTAAGAGTCCGTTGTTTTATTTAGGCCAATATAAACAGCCAATTACATTTACTTTTAATTAACTATTACTATTAATTTGCATATACATATATTTCTATGCCTTGATTATAATACAGTATGATATTTAATTTATTATAACTTTTTTCTTGCAAAGTCCTAGGCTTAAACCTTTGGTGCTAGTGGTTGTCCTAAAAGGTGTGCAACAAGGATTTTTAAATTATTTAACGTATGTCCTAAAAGTTTTGGCACACAATATTTATCGTTTTTTTTAATGCTGCGCTTGAGAGTATTTGGAGCACTTACGTCTCTTTCGATATTTAAGACCATTCCTCCTCAATTCCAACGATATCGTACTCTTAGAAGATCTGTATTGCCTAGCCAGTCTCCTCGTTGACATTCCAATCTGGTTTTTGCTCTTCTCACCAATCTCTGACCTCTGTGCGGTAAATGCACGTGGTCTTCCACTTTGGGAGATTCAGACATGTATTCCCTGCTCGCACTCCGCTATTGTTCTATAAATGGTTCTGCGTGAAATGTTTTCATTCTGGAATATTCGACAGATTTCAGCTTTGGGTATCCGCCCAACTAACTTGTAGATACTTTTTCTTATTTCTAATTTATACGACATCTTAAAGCGAAAACTTCAAAATAAATAAATCTCAACTGACAGTAAATAAAGTAAATAAACTTTTGTTTTCAGAGGCAACTTGATATTATTTTGTTTTGTTAAAATTAAAGACAATGAGTTTTGTGCCACAAACTTTTAGGAGATTACGTTGTTTATTACAATAATAGTTGTGACGAAAATCTAAAACACGCTTTTATATACCAGCCGAACTGTAAATTAGGTAATAATTTTTTCGAGTCACAAACGAGTTTGTATTACAGTAAAAAAAGGTCAAAACAATGAATCATAATAATATACCTCAATATAATTATAATAAAATCGTTTCTAAGATGTAATAACAGAATAATTCACTCTGCAGAGTAAAAAAGCGTGGGGTGCTTTTTTCACTATTTTCATGTAACTTTTCCCTCACATAAATATTTACAAATGAAATAATTATAACATTTAATATATTAAGCACCCCACAGCTTTTATTCTGAAGTGAATTATTCTGTTATTATCTTAAATTTTATTATAATTCCATTTTGAGGTATATAATTATGATTCATTGTTTGACCTTTTATTACTGTAATACAAACTCTTTGTAATGAAAAATTATTTTCTAATTTTTAGTTTGGTTGCATATAAAAGCGTGTTTTTTAGTTTTTTTTAAACTATTATTTATTACCTTCGCGTTTAAAAAATATATACATTTCTTTTTTTTTGCTCAGAGCTAAGCTCTAAAAATATGTAAAACAAATTAATAATCACCACGTTTCGAGCGCACGAAATCGTGACAAGGTGCAACTTTTTTTATTTAACACCCCCATTGAGGTTTTTACCCCTAAATAACCAACAGTTACCCATATTTATGCAGGTGTATACATCGCGGGGGTAATTTTAACAAAGGTGTTCGCCTTGTGGCAAAATCAATAACTTTATGCCTACACAGTTTTACTTCCATGACTTTTTCCGGATTTTGCTTTTTAAATCGGACGAAACAAATGGCTTAAATGATGAAACAAATTCTATGAAAAAAATTATAAGTAAATATTATAGTTTTAAAAATACATGTAATAATATAAATTATACATTTTGGATTTAATTCGTCTTTTTAAAGATTTTGGTTATTTTTAAACCAAAAAAAAACGAAACTAAGCAAACAATGGTGGTGCCTGGGTTAGGTGCAGTTAAGGAGAACCCAACCTAAATTGTTCTTGCTCAACCAAAACGCGAAAAAGCTCTCTTATAAAAATGGACCATCCTGTTTTCATTAACCATTTATTTATACAGGGATATTCAAAAATCGATCACGAAACTTAAGGGGATGATTCTACTTCACAAAATAAGGGTAGAGCTTCATATAATTTTTTCAAAATGTCATTCGTTTTCGAGTTACAAGCCGTCAAAGTTCAATTTTTATTTTGGTTTTTTCGCCATATTGCATTTATTTTTTAACCACTCCAGTTGATATTTGGCACACAAATCGAGCTTTGCAGATTTTAAAATTTTAACACAAAAGTACTTTTTAAAATACCGCCAGAGAGCACTTTACCTAAAACTTAAAATTTATTTACATCATAACTTTTTTACTTTGACAGATATCGCAAAGCTGGGGGCGTCATTTTATAGACAATCAAAAACTTAAAAATAAGGTACTCTTTATTAAAGTCGATAACCCTCACCGTTTAGGCACCAATAGACATCAAAGTTTTCATCAATTTCAATCAAATTACCCATGCATACAGGGCCAGTAATACAGCGAAAAACTTAACGGGGCGATCCAACAGAAAACTTCATATAAACATAAGTCCAAACGTCTTAGTTTTGAACTACGGGTGTTAAAATAAAAAAAAATATTTAACACACCGTAGTTCAAAAACTAAGACGTTTAGGACATATGTTAATATAAAGTTTTTTTCTTATTTTCTGTTGTAAGAATCGTTTCGTTAAGTTTGTCGGTTGAGTTACTGGACACACCCTGTATGTATGTAGGTAATTTGATTGAAATTGATGAAAACTTTGATGTCTATTGGTGCCTAAACGGTAAGGTTTATCGACTTTAATAAAGAGTACCTTATTTTTAAGTTTTTGATTGTCTATAAAATGGCGCCCCCAGCTTTGCGATATCTGTCAAAATAAAAGGTTATGATGTAAATAAATTTTAAGTTTTAGGTAAAAGTAACCTCCTGGCGGTATTTGAAAAAGTATTTTGTCTTAAATTTTAAAATCTGCAAGCTCGATTTGTGTGCCAAATATCAACTGGATTGGTTAAAAAATAAATGCAATATGGCGAAAAAACCAATAATAAAAATTGAACTTTGATATGAAGCTCTACCCTTATTTTGTCAAGTAGAATCTATAAAAGTCCCACTAAGAGGACCATTGGGTATCCCAGAGCCTTAGAGGAATGACTTTAGACTTTCCCAGGGGATCGGGTGCTGTCTGGGAAGTTAACAAAGCAACATCCTAGTAGTGCACGAAACACAAATTTATTAGCCACTTTTTGGTTGGGAAACTTTTATAATGGTCAATAAAAAGGTGCTAGTGGGCTGCTAGCCTGAAAGTAAAAACCTCCCATATAACATTTTTTGCCGGAGTTGTACATTTAATATACTGGCATTGCCAACACTCTTTAATGGCAAGGCATTGGCAAAAGGTATCAAAAAGACGCGAAAGTGGGCAATTGGTCGTTATTAGGCCACGTGTTGCAGATAAAGTGATGGCATCCGTCATTAATAAGTTATTGGCAAAAAAATGCGTTTAAGATGATGGCATCCATCATTAATAAGTTATTGGCAAAAAGATAACAAAAGACAAGAAAGTGGGCAAATGCAGATACTCCCAAGCAGCAAGCTGACGTCTTATTGACGAAAATTGTCGCATATACTTTTTTTTAAAAGCTAAAATGATGCGATATTTTATTTGAAAATTAAAATAGGAAAAACTCCTTACTGCATGCAATTTCCTTGCAATGCAAAGTACCATCTCTCGGAACACTGTCCAACTTGGAGATCAATTGGAGATGTAGATTTTTACACTAGCCGAAGATATTTCTTTCAAAGCTAAATGAGATCACCTACCGCAGACCGCTCTCGAATTATTTTTGTCTAATGGGTATGGTTTAGACGATAAAAAGCGAAGATATTGCAGAAACGTAGTAGTCTATTGTCCATTACGCCATCTATCGGTATGTCAAAAAAACTATTAAATATATATAATATTTTTTATTAACACGTCTTTAAAACTTTTAATAAAGTTTTAAATAAAATGTTAACAGCTCCTAACAGTCTACTTGAATATATTGCCTTCTCGACTAGCCATCACCAATTAATCACACAACACACACTTATTAGGTAATGAATACATTTAATTATGTCTATTAAAAAACTCTTTTCTTTAAAAAAGAAACTAAAAAGCTAGAAAACCGCGTAGAAAAACAAATGCACAAAGCGGTCACCTTCGGTCGAAATTAACGTAGCTAATTTTACCATCATTTTATTTTTATTCGCTCCAAAATACAAAATAAACATATGTTTGACCTAATTTTTTATTTGCATGATTTTTAACAATAAAATGTTATGAAAAGGCCATTTCCTTTAAATTATGTAAAAACATAAAATAATGTTGTTTAGCTGCCATTATAAATAAAACAGATCAAACAAATTGCTTTAATGTTAGTTAAATCCCAATGTTAATAATATGGTTTAAAAGTAAGAATATGCGTTGAAGATTTGCCTTCAAAAATCCAATATTTATTTGCGCTGCAACAAAAACGCGTACTTTTATTTAATCAGGATTGGTATGCCGCCATTTTTGTATGCTTGCCGGCAATTCGCCTGCATGTAATATTTATTGGCAATTAAGTGTTTATTTAGGGTTGACTTTTTAATGCGTATAAGATGTTGGCATATTATTGCCACCAATTGCCAATGCTTTACCATCAATGCCAATATGAAAAATGTACATTGCCGGCAAATAGTGTTTGCTGGGCTAGCGCCGCGCCGCCACTGCTAAGAAATTAATTTACTCCTGGAAGAATTAAAACCAAAATAATTATTTCATGCTTTGTTAGACGTACAGCGAACTCTCTTGACAATCCGTGAATAAATTTGATATTGGTATTTATATCTAAAAATAGGACCTGCCACTTTAGGATTTATTATGGTATTTATTACCCTTTATATTAGCTTTGTTCGCGGGTCTAGTAATGAACCGATTCTGAACCAGAACCGAACTGGTTTAGAATTGTTTTAAAGCGCATGTCTAGTTATTTATTAGTTCGGAATTTTTATTTACCGCGAACGATTTTCTATACAGCTAAGGATGTATTCTAATCTAGCTTTTTGTTAGAATTTTTTATGGTTAAATTGGATACTACACAAAAAAAAATTAAATTCAAACAAAAAGGTAAATTGTTATACTGTCGAAAGCCACTCGAGGTCTCTCGGCGGAAGACGAGGGATTCCCTGCCTCCTCTCGTTTTTAACATAAGTATGTGTATTTAACTAAAGATAAAATTCAAACAACAAGAAATGGTAAAAGTTTTTAATATTGTCTATATTTTTTAATTAAATCTTTATTTATTTTATTGCATACATACATTTATACGAAATACAATTAAAAATCCTTTGTTTATGTACGCTCATAATCACAAAAATATAAAAAAAATATTCAACAGGTATATTAACACGCATAAAAAGTGGCAGAAACAAATAAACTGTAATATAACGGTTTATTTCTGTACCACAAAAACAGAAAACAGCTGACCATGTCGACAATGCGCATGAAATTCCGAACTGAACTTTTAGTTCCAACAAAAATCCCAGGACTGCTAATCAGGTTACGAATCGGTAACGAACTGATTCCATTGTAACCCGCGAACACAGAACTGTTACTAAAAATTCAGGATTTTACTAACCACGAACGCTGTTTTTTCACTACGCATGCGAATAGTCCCAGAACCGGTTCAGAATCAAACCCGCGAACAAAGCTATTTTGTTGATATTCATATTTGGGAGAAATTTTTTAATTTAAGTGATTTACAATCGCATTTACAACCTTATTTGGATCTGTTTCCGCCTTCGATTCTTGTTAGCTTTGTGATAACAGCCATTTTTATGATACGGTTCATTTTATATTTTATGACACCGAAGCTATAGTTTGAGCCAGATATAACTCATTCTGAAAGCAATGCCGCAAAATACACAAAAAATAATAAAGTAAACAAACCTTTTTAATGGCACATAACCTCTGACAGAGCCTAATTACATATTTTTTAGATAAATAAAAAAAAATCACTAAAACACGTATCACGTACCTAAAAAAATCCTCTTATTTCGTTTCCCCTTCTGCCATAAAACCCGACGCGTGGCGTGAGGAACCAGAAAATCGTCGGGTTTAATATTTTTGCTGCAATAAATCATTGTTCACAAAAGGGTTTGTTTTACTTCGTAGCATTGCTTTCAAAAATGAATTAGGTATGTTTGGCCCACAGGGCGTTACAAATTCGATGCATTAGCATTGCTATCTCAGTAATTATAAAGATATAGAGTTGGTTAAATTGGGGCAAAGTTGCGAATTCTTATGCTGAATAATTGGGCAAAAGAAATTTTAAAAATCTGATTACTTTCGGAGATATCCTGAAAAAAACGAGAACTTCAATTATCCATTTTATTTTTAAGGTCCTGTTGATGATTATTTTAAAAAACCAATAACACTTTCTTAAGGCACTTTTTGTGTTCTTCAAGAAAATATTTTTATTTTTCGATACGACGTTTTGTTTTTTAGCTAGCATCATTAGCTTCATTTTTTTAATACGGACGTCGAATCGGAAAAATAAAAATATTTTCTTGAAGAGCATATAAAAGTGCATTGAGAAAGTGCTGGTTTTTCAAAAAATCCCTAACAGGACCTAAAAAAAAAAGTGCGGGTTTTTCAAAATTTCTCTTCGCCCAATTATTCAGCATTAGGATGAGCAACTTTACCTTAATTTACCCAACTCTCATCTTATAATTACCGAAATAGCAATGCTAATGCATCGAATTTGTAACACCCTGTATATCTACTTTCGGCCAGCTTTCGGTTTTTTTGCCTTACCCTGTATATTCATGGATAGATGGATGCTTTGGATATTAGGATCATGCACACATTTTTATAAAGAATCAACATTTTCTGAGAAATTAAAAATTAAAAAGGTTGACTAAAATTATTTGTTGTTTAGGTATACATACTAAAAATTTAGGCTTTCCTAATTATTACTTCTTTTTAATAGCATTTAAAAATTTAAATATTAAAAAATAATGAATAAAAGAAAAACTAAATTATTTTGATAAAAAAATATTTTTACCTTTATTTTTTGCGTAAATCTTTTTCTTTTCAACTTCTATGTCAATTAATATACACAAGTCACTAAAAACTGAAACTAAGCTAAATATTAATAACTTAAAAGAAAAAAAAACAGGCATTTCAAAAGTTGATTTTATTACTTTAGGAAAAGCAGTGCTAAAAAAATACACACAAAGGGACTTCTTTTATATCTGAACAAGACCACAACTAAATTATAAAATATTTTTTACATAAATACGTCAAAATATTTTTTGCATTTATGACCATCTGACCTTTAAAAAGAATTTCAGCTACCTGTGTTTAATTTACTTTTATCTATATATAAATACGATGAGTTTCAATGGGTACAAAAAGCTTTTACGGAGCTTTTTGTAAAAAAAAAAGCACAGCTTTTTATCAGTAGTACTCACCACAATAACAAGATTCACAAAAACAAATAAAGTTTAATACCCAAAAAACCGAACAAACACTGAGCTTACTTAAGTTTCTGTCACATTTTTGTTTATCACAAAAACCCGTCAAAATACGAATTATTAGCGAAAAACGGCGATTTTCGTTAAAAATATTTTAAGCGTTTTAAATACATGTTCGATTCTTAAAACGAAGAACGGTCAAACCCACAGCACTGAAACAGGATGCCAAGCAGAAATACATCTAAACCAGTCACTAGTCGATTCCATAAGAACTCCCCCAGACAGGTCCGTAATTCGTACTTCCCGAATATAAAGGCAAGTGTGTTCTAAAATGTTAAAATATCAAGTAAAAAGGCAGAAGTAACAACTTTGTTACTATAAATAGTTTTAATACTTTGTGTTTATATTTTGTCCGTTTTTTTTAAATAAAGTAATTCATGCAAAGTATAACTTAACACCAACACCTATGAGAAAACAAATGGAAAAATTTTCTACTCTTTTTAATATTATACGAAATAGTATATTCCTAACTAGTGCTGAAAGTGTCACTTTTCCGCACGCGACTACAGTGCGAACGATACGCGTAGAGGAGTTCGGCCAAGCAGTCAAGTGCGGAAAAGGCAGTTTCGGCACGTGTTAGGATCGCTATTTTTTCTACGAGCGTAAGGAAAACAATAAAACCAAAATTTCATTATTTTCTTTTATTATTTTAATACAATGCTACCTAACACCCTACTTATACTTATTATTAATGTTGGTAAATAAAAATTCTTCATTGCGACTCTCTAAAATTTGGTTAGTTCTGGTTAGCACTACTGCGGAAAAGTAGTGTGGAAAAGTATTTTTCCGCACTCACTTTCAGTATTCAGAACTAAAATGAATTCGGAAAAGTGAACTTTGACGTACGCGAGTTGGAAAAAGAAATATTTCTTTTTGACAATTAAGAGAAAAACTTCCTGTTCTTTAACTTGATTGGTTATAGCTCCTCAAAAATAAGTCTTAATGGCTTATAATGCATACTGATGGATTAGCAATTTATCCCTTATTATTAGTGTCCATGGTAATTTCTTTCTAATAAGTCAAATTTAGGAGCTACATCTATTTTAATGTAGATAGTCAAGTATGCCCAACGTACCCCATAGGTGAGGTAAGTTGAGCATGGGTATGGGGCTAGTGGAGCACTTAGAAAGTATAGTCAAATCATGGCTTGAATATTAGATACGTTCACAATAAAAATACATTTTGAAAATTTTCCTTTTATATTTATAATCTTACAGTAAGAAAACAACAAATCTCATTAATAAAACAGCAACGTACCTAGCTTAGGTTAACTATTGAATTTAATAACTAACAATTCATCTTCGATTTTTAAACTTTTTAAGCAGTTTTATTTTGCTTCTCTTGTAATGCCTTCGGCATCTGTTAAAATTGCAGCTTTTCTCTATCTTCTGTTTAATTTGGCTAATTTTCTTGGACCAGCCTTTGGGTATGATCAAACTATTTCCAGAGAAAATTTAAAAGTTAGATAGGTCAGCTCATTTTCTTTGTTGCTTGTACAAAGTTCGGGTTGCAGCCTTTTTAAATCTTGAGGAGAGTCTAGTAGTCTTACTGTTATAAGTCCGTATCCTAAAAAATAAAACAAAAAACATTTTATACTTAAAACCGTGGGGTTAGTGGGGCAACTGTAGCTCAACTAACCCCAACCTGAAATTTTAAAGAAAAAGTAAATTTATTAGAAAACCGGTTAGAATTATATCCAAAATCTTTATACATATTAAAACTGCAATAAATTTACTTAAGATTAACACTTACCTGATTGAGAACGGAATACATTTAACTATCACAGATTAAATTTTCCGGCTTGCAATTATTTTACTTTTTAATCACAAAATAAACAATGCGCACGGATACTTTTCTCGATCGCCGCGTCACCACTAGTGGTCGCACAATAGTTCCCCTCGCGCAACCCCTTCTTTACGCTATTTGATGCTTTCGCGTACTTTTTCAAGTTACATAAAATTGACGGTTTAAAGGTAAAATCCACTAAATACATTTTGTTAAACTTGAGTTGGTGGTTCCATGTATTATGAATTTGAGTTTTATTAAAATTTGTATATTTAGGGACAAAGAGAAAAATTTACCCCTTATAAAATAGTGTACTGAATAAAATAAAGCTTTTAATTGTTGACCTCCTTTCTAATGCTATACTTTACCTAGTATCATTTCTGTAGTAAAATGGCGCCCAACTTAGTGGTCACGTGTATTATATTAAACTCAGTCAATATAATTGGTATATTTAGGGACAAAAAGAGAATTACCCCTCATAAAAGCTGTACTGAATAAAATAGGTTTTTTGTTTGTTGTGAACTTCTTTCTTATGCTACTTCACCTTGTATTATTTGTGAAGTAAAATGGCGCACAACTTAGCGGTCATATGTATTATAAATTTTAGATCATTAAAATTGGTATATTTAGAAAAAAGACGAATAATTTACCTTAAAAAAAAATGTACTGAATAAAATAAGGGGTTTTATTAGGCGCGTTTGGGGATGCGCACTCTTCTACTCCGAAAGTTCCTAAGTGAACTCTATAAGCACAGTTTTACAATTGCGAGTTTAGTACATGTAAAACTAGGCCTTATAGAGTTCGTAGGAACTTTTCGGAGTGAAAAGTATTCCGAACGCGCCTATTGTTCGAACTTCTTTCTCTCTCTCTCTCTCTCTCTATCTGTTTTTCTTGGTTTTGGTCCCTTCTGGTCCAATCCCACCACTCTCCCCCCTTCCGGACTATGCTTTCCAGGGCTTCGTCGGCGGAAAATCTGGATAATCGAGCTCGTAGCTCCCAGAAACTCAAAAAGAAAACAAAATAATTCAACAATCGATGCAATGCATAAATTGTCGGCTGTCAAACCAAGATCTGCTACTGGTGTTACGTATAGCCTTCACTTTCACTAGTGACAGTTCCCATGGCACGCCCATCTATTCCCGCCATTTGAGAAATACCTCCTGTTCACCACCAAACAGGATACCATCAGCTTATAGGAATCTTCGCTCACAGCGTTTAGATCCAGAAGAAAGATGCTCGTCAATTTGGCGTGAATCTTTCCTTGATCCCCGAAGGTAAAAAACGTTCGTACGACACCTCTAGCCGCCACTCCGGGAAGAACTTTGTAGTCCTCTACGCACGTCCGCACTGTCCGGAGGTCAAACAAGAGTCCATTGAACTTTTCTAATGCTATTTCATAACGAGAAGCGACAGCTAGGCCTCCCGCCAAAATCGTTTATCTATAGAGCATGCGCGAACCAAGGGCATCTTTCCGTCAAACATATCAGCTGTTTCCCCTTTCCACTTTAGTTAGCGAGCTTATGTGCTTCGGATGTGTTGATCGAGTTAAAATCCGTTGTTGTGTAGTGTGCTAATTTTGGAAATTAGTTTGAGAGCGTAGTTTTGAAGAAATTTTGAGATTTGTATACCTATCCTGAATATAATATATTTTCTAAACTATTATCATGTCAGGATATCATTGTGCTTACCGCAGTTGCCCATCTAAAACAAAAGAAGGAATAAGTCTTTTTCTTTTCCCAGGGACCATTTTTGGTATGTATAAACATGATCGTCTAATACTCATATACAAGAGAATACCACATTATGTCTGAAATGAAATCAAGAAACTTTTGTTGTTATTGATTTGCATAAAGGAATAGGTGACTAAAAAAAGCAAAAAAAAGCTTGGTTTATGCGGGAAAAATTAAATTTGGTTTTAGCTATTAGTTTTAACTTTAGCCTCAATATTTTCATGGGTTTATGCAGGTAGATCGTAATTTAATTTTAATCTAGAAAAATGCTCTTCAGAAATTGAAGCCTTTTGGAAATTTGATCTTGTATTTGATACTGTACTTAAAACTTAGCTTCAATAATAAATAAACGTTGAAAATTGGAATCATTTCTTCAAAGCGTCAAAATTTGAAAACCACATAACCTTACAATTTTCCTCAACTTAAAGCTTGGTTTATTCAGAAGAACTTAAATTTAGTATTAGTATTAGCTTTACCTTTAGCCTGAAATTTGTTCATGAGTTTATATAGGTTATAATTTAATTTTAACCTAAAAATATATTCTTCAAAAATTTAAACCTTTTGGAAATTCGTTTCTGTGTTCGACACTGTTCTTCAAATTTAGCTTCAAAAATGCATAAATGTTAAAAATTAAATGTTTTTCTTTAAAGCGTTAAGATTGAAAAACCACATAACCACGGAATTTTCTTTAACTTTATTCTAGAGAAAATTTTAAATTTACAGAAATTCTAGGTCATTTCTTAATACCAATGATAATGTTAAGCTTTTGCGCACCCTGCACAAAAACTTAAAATTTTGTCTTCGTGAGTCGTATTTCTTTTACAAGCTATTTTTTTTAAATCAAAAATGACTTTTTGCCAAAATAATACTTTTTTCTGTGCATTTGTGCTCCTGTAAACCCTATATCCGTGAATTCTGTAGTAAATTTTATAGGCTTCCTCTTAGCCTATCCTATTGCACTTGCTTTAAGGAAAAATACATTTTGCGTTATCTATGATGCATTCACTTGGACTCCTATACCATGAAGCACAATATTTCGTAGCAAATAGAAAAAAGAAATCATAAATAATTAAGTAATATGTAGAAATAAAAAAATCAAGTACATTAGGCCTCGGACTAAACAACTTCGCCGAACAATTTCATTAGTTTTCTCAGTGTAGAGACTGTTTGTTCACAATTTGTAGTTATTTTTCTCGAAAATAAGGTGTCTTTACATCAACAGTGCCAAACTCGAGGTTATGAAAATCAGACCCCAAAACTTACAAAGGAGCCGACATTAATGTCGCTTCTCGTTATTGGCCAAAGATATACCTTCACCTTTCCATTACATTTTTTTAACTGTCTTGAGAACTTAATTATTAAAAGATATATGGCCATTTAATTAAAGCATTTTTGTATTAAAGCTTATGAAAAAACAAATATATATGATAATTTTTGGAAAGTGTATTAGGCGACAATACAAAGAATCGCATACCATATCAAGTATCTATAGTCGAGAACATGCACATCTCTGAAGGAATGTAAAAAGAAGACAACTAGCGACATCTAATGCAGTAGCAAAAACTTTGCCGAAGGAAGAAATCATTATTAAACAAAACGTATAGTTTTCGAATTCAAATTCCACACCCGAAAAATTTTAAACACAATTTATGATGTTAGGCTCCTTATAGAATAACGTGGTAATTGACGATATGAGTGAATAGTAGTAGTAATGACGAGGAAAAGGATTACAAAAATCACTATTTTAAAAGTTAGGAGTTCTGTAGATTTGTATGCTCAAATTTACTGACTCTATGGGCTATTTATCAAAGTTATAACTATCAGCTGGTTGTCAAAGAACCCAGAGGTTTTGAGAATGGCTGGGTTATCCAAAGTGTAAGCACATTACACAATTTTGAGTTTTTAAATGTTCTGCCCTCAGGCATTTTGCCTTTAACATATTTATGAAGTATTTGAAGAAGCCGTAGTGTTTATAAAATGTAGCCTGTGGTTTAACTAGTCACACTAGTTGAATGAAAGCTGAGCTGCTGGCCTCAATTGTAATGAAAAAAAAACCAAATACAGCAACAACCGTAAGAATGATGAACTAACGAATACCATAAGAATTCTAATAATAAACAATAACCATAGTTAGAATGCCCTAACATAAAAAAGTATATAAAGTTGGAGGGAAACAGAACAAGTAAAATGGTTCCTGTCCATGCCAATATCGAGACGTGTGGTCACTTTAAAATATCGTTAGTGCAAATTTCAACTTACATCAGATGGATATCCGAAAAAAAATCTTTTAGATTCGTGATCAGCGCCCCAAAAACCTCTGTAAAATAAATTTCGTCAAAATCGGAGTTTCCGCTACTTTCTAGTCAACCACAAAGATACTTATTTTAATAAATTTTTTCAGCTTTTTGTCAGAAAGATACAACTCCAATTCGCACAAGACCTATAGCATTTCAAGCAATCGAAATAGAGGAGCCTATTTTCAAGGAACACATATCTATTCAAGATGTTTTAAACATTCAGAAAAACAGAATCAAGCGTGAGTTTTATGGTTATAAATTTCCATCAAATAGATCTTTGGAAGATTTAACATTAGCAACTGGTGGAGAGCCAGTTCGGACAGTTATTATTACTACATGGAGGTCTGGTTCTACATTTTTAGGTAAAATAATATTTTGCAAATAGAGTTTGTAAGATGGCCCTTTTTATTTAAATTTTAAATGGTGAATAGATGTCATTTAAATCTTTTAAAGACCAAATACATTTTCAAATATTGATCTGATAGGTTGGGGTAGATCCAATCCACTGCTTTTTGGATTTTAGTTATTTTCTGAACATGCATGTATGTTCCATATGACCTTTATGTCAAAAGAAAACAACCTTCTTTCTTTATTCTAGGTCGTGCTGTTATTTTTAATTATTTTTACAATATTTAAGCTGTAAATATTCAATAAATATCCAATTATGGTTTTTTATACTTTTGCCTTTTATAGTAAACACAACATAAATTATTACAACCTAAAATACAGAAAACAGCTGATTTTGACACTTCTGTTTAACCTGACTAACCCTGGCTGTAACATTGGTCAGCAGAATCAAACCCGAGTTAAGGATCCAATCCATTTATGAACACGAGTAGAGATTGGTCAATCCTTTTTTGAACGGTTTTTTATGGATCGGGTTAACCCAAGATAAATTTTTGAAAATGTCTTAAATTATTTGTCAGAGTCGTCACCTTCTTGCCTTATGAATTTAACCAGCTCATACTTGCTTTGTTAATCAGGTTTTATACCTTTAAATCCAGGGCTGGTGGGTCACTCCATCTACTGGTTGAATGTCAAAGTATTTTTTTAATTTCAAGAGGGCAATGGCCAAGCAATATTTACTAAAACAATTTATTATTTTAGGTGATATAATAAATGCTCTACCTGGCAACTACTATCATTATGAACCTCTCTTAGATTATGGAATAGTGCAAATTAGAGGTCCTCCATATGCAGAATCAGCTTTAAATGTCTTAAAAAGTTTGCTCAACTGTGATTATACAGATTTAAATAGGTAAATGTTCACCTTATCGATATACAGAATATTACACTGAACAAGCAAAAATTTGTGCAAAATCAATCTTAAATAAATTTTTGTTTTTTTGACAGATTTCAATTATCTTTCGGTCCAGTTGTAGTTCCTTTCATCAAAATTATTATTTAATATAGGGATTCCAAAAAGTTTTATAGGATTAGGTGTTATACAGGGAAGAGACCTTGTGGAATAATTTAACGTCACATTTTGTTTACCAGTGTATCGGATTTTAAAGCCTCATCCTTTCTTAACATTTCTTTTTTAATTTTTATAAACTATAACTAAAATTCAATATTGACGTTACTATTCTCAATGGATATTAATGCGGTTTTTTAAATAGATAGAGTGATTCAAGAGGAAGGTTTGTATGTATAATAATATTCAAAAATCATATACAGAGTGTTTAAAACAATAGTTTACATTAAAAAATTCGATATTACTCAACGGATTTTGATGCATTTTTTTAAATAACTTTGAATATTTTTAAGAGAAAGGTTTATATGTATGATAATGTCAAAAAAAAAAAAAACATACAGAGTGTTTAAAACCACAGTTTACATTTAAAATTTGATTATTAACGTTACCATTCTCGACGGTTTTTGAATATATATTTTTTTTAATAGATAGACTGATTCAAGAGGAAGCGTTTATATGTATATTAATATCAGAAAAAAAACATATACAGAATGTTTTAAAAATAGTTTACATTAAAAGTTTGATATTACTTGACGAATTTTGATGCGTTTTTTTTTTTAAATATATAAAGTGATTCAAAAGAAAGGTTTATATGTATAATAATATTTATAAAAAAAACATATACAAGAGTGTTTAAATAATGTGGTTTACATTTAAAATTCAAAACTATTGCAATTGAAAGAAAAGTTTATAGGAATAGTGCACAGATTTTTATGGTTTATAAAAAAAATATAGAATTGCCACACAGGGTGGGTCAAAAAGATGTTGTATAAAAAAAACTCTTACAACAAAAATGCATTCTAACTATGTAAATAAACCATCTAGAGGTTTACAAAATTGCTTAAACATAAAGATCGGCAAAATAATTATTAGTACTTAAAAAAATATGCAGGGAGTACCAATTTTTTTATTAGGTTTCTTATCACTATTTAACGGATTTTTAATGCGGTTTTTTTTAAATAGATAAAGTAATTCAAAAGGAAGGTTTATATGTATATAATAATATTCAAGATCTTCACGGTATAGGAAAGGGGAATTGTTTTACTGCAAATTTAACGCGTGCGAAACCGCAAAAGATAGTATGTATATCAAATTCGGCTTTTCATTTTCTACGGACATTACACTTGCAGCAAACTGTTGTTAAACACTTTTTATAGCTGGCATTTTGGCACTTCTCTGTATGTTGATTAGGGTTGTGGCCATTTTTAAACTAATACGTACGTATTTACCTTTTAAGGTACTTAGAATTTGGTATGTCCCATAGTTACCTTTTCACACACAACAAAAGGTTATGGAGTCAATGTGAAGCATATCCGGATTATTGTTGGCAGCCAGATTTCTTAAATGAATTTTGTAAATTATTTCCATTTCAGTCTATGAAGACTGTTCGATTAAGATTAAGACTTGCAGAGGAACTTCTTGAGGATGAATCGTAAGTATATTAATTATATAATAATATATACCGGGTGATGCATCGCCGGGCGGGACATAGGAAATCCCATGTAATTTTTAATGGGGTCAATTATTGGCTCGCCTAATTATTTTAGAGAAAATTCTATTGAAGTTTATTGAAGAGCATGCAAATCTACGTCCATGGTAAAAACTTTAGATTTTTCGGTTAACCCGTTTGCTAGTTAGATGCTAATATATTTTTAAAAATTGTTACATTATTATTGTCTCATATTTATGAACAACAATAAAAATACCAGTTAGCATGACATTACGTTGTCATTTTGAAATTTAGTGCTTTATTATTATCAAAAAATCGTACAGTGAAAAGGTTAAAGTTGTATTTATACAAACGAATTAAGTTAAGTTAAACCAAACTAGAGTAACAAATTTCAAGACTTTATGACATTTTTAATATTTACATACTTCAATAACTTATTAATATTATTACAATAATTAATATGTTGGAAATAAACTTAAGATTTAAAAAAATTTCAAATATTCCTCCATTGACTGCTAGACAATAACCCAGACGTTCATAAAATTGTCTTCTTACATTGGCTAACTGGTAAATTGAAATTTTATTGCATTCTGCAGAAATAGCATTTTTTAACTCATCTAGATTAGAGTAATTTTTATCCTTGTATATCATCATGCTTTTTAAATGGCCCCAGAGGAAGAAGTCATTTGGCGAAATATCAGGCTGGCCAATTTATGGTGTGATGTAGGCCAATAACAGTTCCATTAAAAACATTGTGTAAATATTCCCGAACAGCCAGGGTATTATGTGCCGGGCAGCCATCCATTTGGTACCAAATTTCCTTATTTTCCCTGGATACATCATTTAAAGCGGGTAAAATTAGTTCTTCGAGTAGTTCCAAATAAAATTCTGCATTCAAATTTTGATTTAGAAAAAATGGTCTAATAATATGTTGTCCGAAAATCCCCGCCCAAACATTTACTTTCTGTGGATATTGCGTCCTCGTTTCGACAAATCTGTGTTGGTTTTCTTTGCTCCAGTATCGGTAATTTTGATGATTGGGTCCATTGTTTAACGTAAATGTGCACTCATCAGTAAAACAAATATTTCTTAAAAATTTCCTGTCCATGTTTGCCCTTTCCATCATGTCAAAACAAAATTCCTGCCGTCGTATTTCATCCCCATCCCTTAGCTCTTGATGTCTTTCATATTTGTATGTAATGTATTTATGCCTTTTCAAAATCCGAAGCACTGTTGATTGATCTTTTCCTATGATATCCTGAAGTTTCCTTGTACTCACCTTCCCTTCATTTTCTTCCACGTGCAATAAAATTTCCAAGTCTCTATCATCTCTTACATTTTCTTCTCTTTGATACTCCCTACATCTACATCTGCAGTTATTTATCACTGTGCCTTTGGTCTCAAATTTTTTGATAGTGCTATCGACTGTTGATTTTGCGGGTATTGGTCTATTCGGATACTGAGCAGCGAACATGTCTAACACCTTTTGGTAACTATTTCCTTGATAGTACCATTTAATCATCAATACTTTTTCTTTAGTAGTATAACGCATGGTTAATCTTTTCGCTCTATGATTTTTCATAATAATAAAGCACTAAATTTCAAGAATGACGTTATGTATGACAAGTATAGAGACTCTTACCAAAGAAAATGAACTATATATGAGTGATCTAAGAGAGTGCAAAAAGGAGTTATTTGAACTAAAAGAAAACCCTATTTTGAATGCAATTACCAAGGATGCATCAACTTTGACTGAAGCTACTGGGGCCACCAATTATAATAATTTAACTTTAGCAGAAGAAATAAAGAAAGTGAGAATTGATTCTGAGGAAGTTTTCGGCGTTAATAGAACAAGTGTGGAAATGTGCAAAATAAACTAGCGAAGGTACTAGTCCTGACAGATGACTATGGGAGAAGACTTTATGAACCCTTGCATCAAAGTCTAGGAGATAACTATGGAATTCAGGTTGTAAGTAAACCATATGCAAGATTTAAAGATGTTGTCGCCAACATAGATTGCTATATAAAAAGATTTTACAGTGTCGGACTTTGTAATTGTTTTAGCGGGTTTAAATGACGAAAATGTTCGAATGCGTGATATAACCTTTTTAACAAATAAATGCTTTTATACTAATTTAATTGTATGTACTGTTCCTATTAACTATAAGTCTAATCGCCTCTTGACTAGTATGGAAACTGTGAATTTTAAACTTACTAATGTTGTTAATAATTTGAGACAATTTTGTATAAATATTGATATCCAGGATGTTCAAAGCATGTTTTGTCTAAAGATTTTATGGAGAATTCTTGTTTAAATAAAAAGGTTTGTTTAAATTGTCGGATCGCTTAAAAACGCTATAAATACCTTCTCTTCCAGGAAGTCACATTGTAACTTAAAACAGGTAGCTTTGAAGATCTTGGAAACTCCTTTGGCGATTGTTGGCGCGTCAGAGCCTGCCCAAGAATCAGATAGTACTTTTTAGATTAGGGACTAGTGCCAATGTTCTTACTCTTATTTTGCTAAATATTCAGTCTTTACGTAATAAAGTAGATGAACTGTATGTATTTTTAAAAGATTGTAATTTGCCTGACATTGTTTGTTTGACTGAACATTGGCTAAAACCGGAAGAAGTAGTTGGTGTGGAGGACTACGAAGCTCTATCATGTTTTAGCAGAAGTAGGTTTCAGCACGGGGGTACAATGATTTTACTAAATAAATCATTTTTGGAAAAATTTTCATTTGTTAAAATTTCAAAGTTTGACAACATGATTGTTGAGAAAGAATTCGAAATGTCAATTTGTTTTTCTCAAAAGTTGAATGTTTACATCATTTGTTTATATAGATCGCCCCAGTGCAATGAACATATGTTTGTATATAGGTTGGAGATTTTGTTGACCGAAATTTGTACTAATTGTGATGTTATTTTGACGGGTGATTTTAATATAGATTTTAACATTGGAGATTGTCCATCCTCACTTGCGCTAAAAAATTTATTTCTTTCTTTGAACTTAACAATGCATGTTGATTCGTCAACAAGAATAACTAAATTTTCTTCTTCACTTCTTGATTATGTATGCTCAAGTGTGGAGGACGTCTCTTGTACTGTAACACATGCAGGACTCTCTGATCACGAGGCAGTATTCTGCAAGATTTCACGTAAATTGCGTAGTGCGCCCCAGCCAAAAAAACATGGTAGAATTTTTAGTAAGAGTAACTTTAGAAAGTTTTACCGAAAGTGTTTAAGTTTTAATTGGTCAACCTTATCCAACTCTGATGATCCTCTGTCAGATTTTCACACACTCATAATAGATACTTTTAATTTTTGTTTTCCCATTAGACTAATTAAAACAAAATCTTGTAAACCCTGGATTACTAAAGGGATAAGAACCTCTAGTAAAAATTTAAGATGTCTTCACACTATTCGAAAGTTTTATAATAATGCATTTTATGTTACATATTTTAATAAGTATAGAAGTATCTATAGAAATCTCATAAGGTTGACCAAAAGAAATATTTTAAAAAGCGAATTGATAATTCCCACAACAAACAAAAAGAGAGCTGGAGAATTGTTAACCAACTCCGAGGAAAGAGTGGTAAAATGAAAAGCCAAATTACAGTTAACTCCAATGAATTTAATAAATTTTATTGTACCATTGCTGGTGACCTTGCAGGAAAGATTGTAAATAGAGGTAATCCCATAGATTATTTACGAAATGTGCAGTTGTCAGAATCATTCTATTTGACTCCCACTAATTTGAAAGAAATTAATGATGTAATATTTGAAATAAGGAACAAAAAATGCAGCGGGGTGGGACGGAGTTTCACTGAGAGTATTTCAAAATATACCAGAACCTGCTCTTGATGCATTGGTGAATGCTATTAATAACTCGTTTGTGAATGGTACTTTTCCCCAATCACTCAAAATGTCTATTGTTACGCCTATACCAAAGAGTGATGACATTGAAGCTCCTTCAGAATCCAGGCCTATATCTCAGACCCCCACTCTTTCCAAGGTAATTGAGAAACTAGTAAAAAAAGAATGATATCATTTCTGAAAAGAAATTCAATTTTAAATATTTGTCAATTTGCTTTTCAACAAGACAAAAGTACAGCTGATGCTATATTCTCATTCTTGGAGAGATTATACTTTGAGATAAATGAGGGAGAGGCAGCTGCGGCGGTGTTCTGCGATCTGTCAAAAGCTTTTGACTGCGTTGACCATGGAATACTGCTTCAGAAACTGGAAAGGTATGGTTTTAGAGGTGTAGCTCTGAAATGGTTTCGATCATATTTAACTGGTCGGACCCAAAAGGTCCAAATTCGGGGTCTCAGTCTGGTGAAATGGGGATTCAGTGTGGGGTTCCGCAGGGTTCCGTTTTGGGTCCTATATTGTTTTTATTATATATTAATGATGTGACATCACTTAATATTAGTGGTGATTTTACATTATTTGCTGATGATACTACGATACTGTGGCACAGCAGAAGCTCTGCCGATTTACACTCTCAGATTTTGTTGGATATTTCTGTAATAAAAAAATGGTGTGATGCGAACTGTCTTTCTTTTAATGTTACCAAGACGAATATATTACACTTTAAGTGTTCTTTGGATGATATCAGTGTTGATAATAATATTATCTTAAATAAGTCGGATACACGATTTTTGGGCGTTACAATAGATGACAAATTATCATTTAAAAGTCATATCCTCAGACTATGTAGTAAGATAGCTAGTGGTTGTTATGCCTTGAGAGTGGCATCTCGTGAGCTGGACTTGAATATAGTGAGAACCATGTATTTCGCGCTAGTGGAATCACATTTGAGGTATGGTGTTTCCTTTTGGGGTAATTCGAGTCAATATTTATTGACTTCGATATTTAGACTTCAGAAGCGTGCACTAAGATATATGTGTAAGGCAAAAATCAGAGATTCCTGCAAACCCTTATTTATATCACATAAGATTTTAACACTTACTGGTCTTTATATTCTTGAAACTGTCTGTCTTATGTACAGAAAGTATGAACACACTGAAATTATAGGTAACCCTTACAACACCAGGCAAACGGGAAATTTACCATTGCCGATACCTTATTCGGCTCAAATTAAAAATTCAATATTTTATAACGCTAGAAAGATGTTTAACCATTTGCCTGGTGAAGTGAGGTTAATACGACCATATAAAAAATTTAGGAAAGCAGTTAAGTTTTTGTTGCTACCAAGGGCCTACTATTCATTAACAGAATATTTTAATGACAGTTTTTAATGTTTATATGATGTACTTAGTTCTGTGCTTGTT
>JACEGR010006111.1:0-64751 GCA_014170235.1 Listronotus bonariensis
ATAACCCACATTTAGATCCGCAGTGGCAAGAAGCATTTTCGGATTTTTACGACCTCGCGCAGTAAACAAATGGAAGGGTGGACAAACATGCGCACTTAAAAGCCGTGGCAAAATACAAACACCGGCACCCCGTACCCTCCGTCCGCGGTCTGACCGTAACGCTCAGTAGCTACCGTACTCCAATCAGAAAACCAAGACGCCGTTGACAAATTCTTTCTGATAATGCGGATAGTCTGTTTAGCGCCAGGCGCGTTCACCCTCGATTTGCTTGCGTACAAACCCGTTTTTCACCCAGGAAATATAACTTTTGTTTTGCGCAGGTAATAACATTGGCAATCCATCGAGATCAGTGGTTGTAAGGTTATGCAGAAGAAGTGGTTCTATGTGTTGCTTTAATTAGTGTTGTTACCATTGGCGGCTCGTGACATTTTTTCAGTGGGAGCAAAAAAGAACAATAATAAAAATTACCTTTTATTTTTTTAAAGAGAGCCCTATATTGCTTACTGCAGAATACTTTAATCACGTTATTTGTGACCAGAACACCCAGAAATCCAGTCATATTTTTCATAAATGTTCTTATTAAAAACTCTGATGTATGTCCTAGTTTTACTAATAAATGACAATTAATTTAATTTGAAGATCGGGAGCAGATCTTCCTTTTGTTTAATAAATAGTTTCTGTTCAAAGGCAAACTATCCTATAGTAGAAACTGCACCGCATTTATTTTCAGTTTTTAATCCATTTTTAAATTATCTAATTATCACATATTACATCATAATTAACAAGAAAATAGCTACTAAAACTCTACCGGAGCTGACACTACCATTTAAGCTTCGACTTTTGCCTGGACCCACGTAATTGGTGTCCAGGCACTATACTATTTTCGCGTTTATTAATGTAAAGTCTCGCGTTGTCAGTACACGTATCTAACCTTCATTCGTTTTGTTTATGCCCCGGCCTGGGAAGAAAGTTTTGTTTATTTAGGGTTTATTAATTACATTTTGTTAGACAGTGGCATCTCGAGAGACAACTAAAGGAATATTTCCAAGAATAAAACGGTACGCCACTGACTGTGTAAATGGGTATACAATTTTTGTGCTGTATTTAAATTAGGCAAATAAAAATACTGCTTTTATGTCTTCTAATTTTTTCCGTATCTTGTTTAGTTTGAGAGAAAAAAATAAAATTAACCTAATTGCATATTTTTAGACCATAAAAGAAGCCTTGCGGGATCTTTTCTTTTAGAAATTAGGTTTGATAATTTTTAATTAGCAATTATGTAACAAAAAAAATACTTATTTAAATAGGGTTAATATCCAGTATAATAGTTTTTACTAAAATAAGTGTAAATTTTTTTGGTTTTTGAAAATTTTAGCACCCTGTATCCCAAAAATATGGACGTTTAGGACATATATGTTCATATGAACTGTTCTTCCTAAAATTAGCTAAGGAATCATTACTCTGTATTTTCGGCCATCAATTATATTACACCCTGTATATGTCTAATATAAGTAATAAAATAAATATAAAAGGTGTCCAATATCTTCATCGACAATCTTTGAGGGTTGATTTTACAATAAAAAATGGGAAAAAAGTCATATAAACATATATATAAAAAACGTCTAAGTTTTTGATCTGCGAGATGTTAAAAATTTGAAAACTATGGTTTTTTAGAATAAAAGCACAATAAAGACTTGCCTTATAATATACAGAGAGATTTAAAAGTGCAAATATGTTATTTTCGCAAATAAAACAAGCGGTTATATATTTTTACTACCAATTTATATACCATGGAAAAGTAATAAAAATTGTATCTTTTGATTGATAAAATCGTTACTTTTGGCAGAGTTCATCAACTAAAGACTGGTTACCACTTACATACATTTTAACTAAACTTCATATTGTATGCATATAAAAAGCAAAACTTATTATTAATAATGAAGAAAAAAACCATTAATTTTAGTTTACACTTAATTTTCCCAAGTAAGCGACAAGAAAAAATGTACTTTTTTATTAATTTTTTCTGCTTTTCAATTAATTATTTTTAAAAATATCATTTTCCATTTTATTTTTACATTTTTAAAATAATATTTTTGCTCTTTCGAACCACCCTCTATATCCTAAAACAATTTTACTTATAGCTTTTAGCATTTCAGAAAAGAAAAAAATTGTATGAAGAATAACTTTCTTTTAAAATATGAAAAATAAAGAAATGTACAGGTATAGTTAAGTCCATCCGTGGACACACTGTATTTTCATAAGAAGTTGTGTCCTACTTTTGTAAAATTACCCCTTAAAGTTTGTGAGTTGAGTTACTGGACACCCTGAACAAATTAAAGCAGTACACTCCTACCCTAGGAAAGCGCACCCTTAAGAACCGTAGACATTGCGTACGGGGTCCTTCACCCTGAACCTTATAAGGATGCAACGTGACGCAATAATGTCCAGTGACCCACATAGAGCTTAGATAATATGACATTGGCGTACCATTGGTGGCTGAATGTTTCTTATACCAGAGTTAATGTTAAATGTATTTGGATAATAAAATAACAGAAAACGTACTTAAAATTAAGAAAATATAGAACTATTTTAAACTCTAATATTTTTTTAAAATTTAATTTAAATTCTACTTGTGTTGCTAATATTGTTAAAAAATATGCAATATTGTTAGCCTTATTCGCAAAACTCGTCTTCCCAAAATCAGAAAATTTAGGAGATAAGAAAAACGCTCTCTTTGGTATATTATTTGGAATGGGAATATACAGCGTGTCTACTTAAATTCGCACCATATAGAAAACTTTTTTATTATTAATTTTTGAAAAAAGCATTTTTATAAAAAGTTCTGCATAATCCAAAACTTTAAATGCAATCATCAGATTACATTTTTTTTCGGTGGTATACGAGGTATCTGAAAAAATATGAATAGTGCTTAAGGGTAATGTACTGTTATTTTTGACAATATCGAAAATTATTATAAAGAAAAAAGTTTGGAATCAAAAATATCTCTTAAATATGCAGACTTGTGTATTTATAAGCATTTTTTAATATTTTTTTAGATGATAATGGTGAAATTTTAAGTTTGTACATTAGTGCATACCTATTTCGAAATTTAAAGTGTAAAGGAAACTTAAGAACTCTCAAAATAAGGAAAAATCATAGAAATGCTCGTTATGGCAGACGAGAATTATTAAATTAAAAAAAACTCCTTTAAGTAAACAAGATTGTATATTTAAACGTTATTTTTATTTCTTAGCATTTTTTTATATAAAATTTTAGATCTTGAAAAAGGCATTTTTCTTGAGCAAAATTTACATTTTGTAGAGATACCTCGTATACCACTAAGGTTTTAGACCATGCAGAACTTTTTATAAAGAATAACTTTTAATATATAATAATAATAAAGTTTTCCATATGGTGCGAACTTATGTAGACACTATGTATATTAGGGTAAAACCGAGATAGATGCCACACTTTCTGAAAATCCTGCATATTTTTAAAATACTATTTTTTTACAAATTACAATTTTTTTGAGGGTAGATGCCTGCCTGTATGGACAGTTGCTCCACCATAAAAATACTAATGAGGATAAGTGCCTGCGGTGTGGGATGGGTGCTTTTACTGTGTAAACAAAAAAACTTATGCAAATTTTATGAGAGTGTTCTACTCCTAACACAGCAACTGTCTCTAGAGCTGCGTCCAGACTTGCAACAATTTGCCAAACATTCGTCCAAATTCCGTTCCCGTCCGCTATGTGGCGCGGCAAATTGTTGCAAGTCTGGACGCAGCATAAGAACTATGGGTCAAACTAAGAAAAAAAAAATATAAAGATCTATAAATATTTATTTTTAAAGGAAATTTAAGCACAAATTACTATAATAAAATTTTAAGAGCATTTTTTTACCAAAAATATAAAATCTAAATTGGTATAAAATTACTATAAAACATTACCTATTACTTATTAGAACATATTCTAGCTCGGACTCCATTCTTTCTTTTGTTTTGTGGCATGGTTTTACCACCTACAGTAAAAAGAAATTATTATACAGAATTAGCCAAATGAAGTGATCCATAGGCAATGTGTGTAAAAAGACGATCTAACGCAAATACTGACCTGTAAACATTTCGGATTGGATGCCTAATCGTACTTCCTGTGTTGTTGCTTTACTGGCCGACATACCTTTAACTATTGCTTATAAAGTATAAATATTTTAAAAATATACACCTGATACCAACAAATCTATTAGACAAACCATATCTCCTAGAGTCTAGCGTATCATAATGAGGCTTTGTAGAGTTTAAATGGTATGGGACTAAGAGAGTTTTGTTCCGGTTACTTCCGATTTAATCGAAAATGGTTGCCATTTTAAAATTTTAAATGAATAACCCTGTATATTTTAAAATTTTTGGATTTCTGAGATCATTCTAAACAGAAATTAGACATTTTATAAAGTTTTTCGCTTTCTTGATTTTTTGAGAGCCCAACTTGTAATATTGCATCTAGGCGGCCATGATCCTTTATGTATGTCCTTATTTTTATTCCGATCTTAAATTAATTGGTATTGGGATTCATCAAAAAATTATTTTTTTAAAAAGTACTTGTCAAAAAATTTGAAAAATTAAAGTTTGCGCGAAAATGTCAATTGGCCAACTTGTTTTATTCTTCATACTCAAAACTTAGCAATTATATATTTCTAACATAACAATACCTAAGAATAATGTGCGTCCAACCATGCCTAGATGCAATACTATAAATATATAATACTAAAAAAATCAAGTACGATTAAAAACTTTTTAAAATGTCACATTTTAATTTAAAAAGAACTCAAAATCCAAAAATTTAGAAACGACTTAAGAATCCAAAAAATAACGTTGGTGCATTGTCAAGTTTGTGAATGGCGCAAAAATCTCGATTTCGATTAATTTTGGTGTTACGAGGTTTGCAAATTGTGGTAACGATATCATTTTTGTATCCTAATGAAGGTTAAAAGAAAAAGACAACCTTTAAAAGCAACAGGTTATGCTATCTAGACTGTAGACACTCTAGGGATGAAGGCACTAAAAGTCAAGAAACTTTCCTGTGAAACTGGGATTATGAATAAAACGACACACGGTCAGCCAGACCTTTCGAGCCTACCTGAACTGAAAGAAATCTAGCCAGTCCTACTCGCAACTTGCTTTCGTACCTAGGTGCCTTTAGGTAGGCTTAAAAAAATGTCTTACCGTGTGTATGCCTATTTGAGTTGTGTGACGTGCCAATCCCAGACACAGAAAAACTATTCCCTGTATGAGAATCTTGAAGATGGTAAGAGATACGAAGTCGGTTAAATAAAATGAAAGTTGTGGTCTAATAATTGTGCCTAAAAATATGCTGTTTAGAAAGTTTTAAAATTCCGAGTATTTCCGTAGATATCCGGAAAAATCCGAAACATGAGAAATTTGTTTTATTTTTCCTGGTCTTGTTTAAAATCGGATTTGAAAATAAATCATTAAATTTGTAATAAAATAGGCTTTTAAATTTTAGTATTAGAATATCAGGACCGTATTTAAGAAAATAAAGTTGATGACGGTCATACGAAAACGAAATGTCGCAGTTTCAATAAAATACCACCATTGGATAGAGCAGAAAAAGTGGCAATGCAAAGGTGCAATTTATTTTAAAATTCGGTTTTAAATAAGACCGAGAAAAAAGTAAAACAAATTTTTAATTTTTCGTTTTTTTTAAATATCTTCGGAAATATTTGGAATTTTAAAATTTTTCAAACAGCATAATATTAGGCATATTAAACCCCGATTTTGTTCTCATTTGACCGAGATCGGATCTCTTATTATTTCCAAGATGCTCATACTGGCCCTCATTATCTTGGACACGTTGTTTACAAAGATAAGAAAAAAAATCTGACTTAAAAGAAGAGTTGAGCTGTGTTGAATTTGCTCTGGCTATGGATATAATAACTACGCCATTATTTATAGTCATTCTTAAAAGTTACTCTTGTACTGCACTTAACTCCTCATAAACTAATTATGAGTGTCATCAGACTTTTTCTAATCAGCAAGCATAATTACCTTTAATTTATGTAAATTAATCTTAGATTGAAAAGGACCTACAAAAGTTTAAAAAAGATTTAAATATCTATAAGTATGAAACCCCGATTGTGTGAACCAGACACCGCCTTGACTGATTTATTGAGTATCTCCGCCACTGTTTCAATATTTTCTTCTAATTTTACCAAGACATATAGAAAATGAGACATCCCTTTTTACGATCCTTTTATATACTAAAATGAAATGAAACTTTGTAAGTTACTTAATAAACAATACATTATTTTTCTCAGATTTCACGAATTGAAACACGCATTTTTGACGTATTTATTTTTGCCATAGGCTTTTTGGTTGGTAACTAAATATGGTTAATAAACTTTGTTTAATTGTATCGATATATGGGAAGAGTTCAGATGGTTATGTAACATAAAATATAGAAATTAATATAGCTGTGTCCATTTTTCAAATATATTTCTTTCTTCCTTTGTGTAACTCTTGCGGCCTATATTAAAAAAGGAAAGGCGGATATATGAATACAGGGCTGAGATTTTGTAAGAAACATAATAAACATAATTTTTGTATTGTAATAAATGACAGATTACCGATTCTGTAACCTACTTTCGGTTACGATCGTCTCAATCGAATGGAAACCAAAGTTAAGAGGGAAAGGGACATGTGTCTCTTTTTAGTATTTACCTTGTCTTTTACTGTTTGAAATATGTTTGTCTTTTTTATGTTTCTTACAGAATCACAGCCCAGAGCTTTAACTCACATAAAAACAGTTTGTGTGAAGCCATAGCTTCTGCGCCAGGGCGGAGGAGAACAAATTTGAGGTGAAAAGAAAGTTGGATGTTTTTATATTGTTGTAGGGTAGTATTTTAAACAAAATTATACAAGAGGGCGCAAATATTAAGGTGTAGACTTTTTTTGCCCTTTACTTTTTAATTATTCCCAATAATGCATCCGAATAGGTGCAATGGCAAATGGGGCGCCATTTTTTTAAGGAGCTATTTGTTGATTCACTTTTACTCTTCACTTAATAATATTTTTTACGCCCTGTATGGTGAAGACACAAAAAATATGTTTTTGGGTAGTTTAAACCTTTTGCTAAAAAAAAGGTACTCTTGTTTGACATCGATAAAATGAGGCGTTTTCGAGTAATAATTAGTACAAGTAATAAATTCCTGACCTGCTACGAGAGGACTTCAATACTGAATCAAAAATTACAAATTACATCGAAAATAAAATATTGTATTACAAAACAAAAATAAACTCTTATTGTTAAAATAATTTTTTACTCGAAAACGGCTCATTTTATCGATGTCAAACAAGAGTACCTTTTTTTAGCAAAGGTTTTCCACATTTTCCGGACACCCTGTATAATAAATACTGTCGTATGTGGTTTAAATGCTAAATTCTCAAACACGGTTAGCCACATCGAAAGGTTCATAGGCGAAATAGGCTTATCTGCGACCGATCATAAAAAAGCAATAAAACCCACCTATAAGCTACCTATGGATTTAAATAAGAGTGAACCCCAATGGAGCATAGGCATTGTTGCCAAGTTGTTCATACACTCTTCAAATCCAGTGGTTTTCTTTTTTTGTGAAATATTTTAAAAATAAAAAAACTCTAGATACATTTATAATATTATTTATTGCATATAGAGGCCTACAAATTTACGTAAATATAAAAACCAGAATATACGTATTGCAATATATGTACAGTGCGTCCAATCTAACTGGTCCACACCTGAGGGCTTATAACTTTTTATTTCTTAACTTAAAAAATAATCCAAAAACAAATTTGTACAGTAAATTATTAAGTTTTTTTCTGTTATAAAGATTAAACAAAACAACTTTATTAACAGACTAAATTGACATAGCTTACCATTTTTAAATGGGACACCCTGTATATTGTGCCACCATTAAAAAGATTTTTAAAGAGCTTGACAACAATACTACATTTATATATCTATCTTTAATAGTTTTGGAACTATCAACATTTAAATCTAAAAAATATTACATGTAATTTCCATTATATCTACAGTGTAAGCTTAATTAGTCCTAAGTAGGTATAGTAGAAATTACATATATTATTTTAGATTTAAATAGTCATATTTCGAAACTATTAAAGATAGGTATTAGTATTTTTGTAAAGACCTTTTAATTGGTGGTATAATATACAGGGTGTCTCATTAAAAAAGTAAGTTATGTCAATATATTCTGTTAATAGAATTGTTTTGTGTAATCTTTATAACAGAAAAAAACTTGATAATTTACTGTACAATTGATTTTGAATAATTTCTTTAAGTTAAGAAATAAAAAAAGGTATAGGCATTTAAAATGTGGACGAGGTTGGATTGGACGCACTATTATATATTGCAATATGTATATTCTTACGTTGCTTACCAGAACTTAATATTCGTAAGTGTGGATTAGTCTTGGGTTTAATTAAGGAATTTAAAAAATAAAAAAAACGTTGCCCACCAGAACTAACCATTCGTAAGTGTGCATTAGTCTTGGGTTTAATTAGGTACCTACCCTTAGTACCCTTTTCTGATTCTTAGAAATATGTCTAAGAGTCCACCTACCTTTTGGCAAAAGTGCGTCCTAAATTTAATGTATTCTAGACTATTTCTAGCTGATTGTTATCCATTTTTGACCAATGTCTTGACAACGGTTTTTCGGAAAAAGTTTAAAGCAGCGGCAACTCTATCGTTTTGCTTTTGGGGTGGCCAAAGGGTGGCCAAACATTTTTTGGGGGCCACACATACAATAAAAAGCAAAAAATATTTTGAGTAAAAAAGGTCTTTAAGGCACCCACAAATGGCCTTTTCATTTATCACTTATATCTACCACTTTCACCAAAAAAAAAAAAAAGGTTTCTAAATACGTTTCAAAAACTTTAATACTTATCTTCATGTTATTTACAATTACTGTGCTTCTTCGATTTCACCTGCCAGGGAAGGCCAGCAATATTAAAGGGGAGGGGAGGGGGGCGAACGACCCATGGCTCCTCCTAGCGTCGCGACTGGTTTAAAGTATTATTGCAAATTCAACACCGTTTTTCATTGCTTATAGGTTTTAAGTTTTAGAGTGGTATAAATTGTTTTTATTTATTTTTAACTTAAGTTATTTTAGGCTCTAGAAGGTTCGGACTTCATTCCCTAGCATTTCCACCCAATGTTGCGAAATTGTGCCAAATTTCTTTAAATTAGGGAAGAATAAAACTTGGCAACGCTGCATTGTAATATATTAAAAAATTAGTTTTTGTATAGTCGAAAGTGCCTAAGTACTCGTGTTATTGTCTACTTTTTAGCAATATTTTAACTAGAAAATGTTTTAAAAATAACGAAGGAATGAATAATTAAAGAATTGATTTTAATATGTATAAATTAATATAAATGCATGAAGTACAATGTTTAATAACCGTCCTGTGCAGTCATGCATATTGCCATTTGTTAAAACATAATATCTCTTGTTTTATTTCTTTCCAATCAAAAATTACTCTGCGTTAAAGGTTACACTTCTCATTATACCGTAATTATTAATTAAGTTGCAACAAAACCAAAGCAAGGTTCTTTTATTAAACAAATTAATTAATTTATTAAAGAAACTAGGTTTTAAAAACTAATATATTGTGAGAGATTGCTAAACCAAGGTATTAGGACAAAGAATTTTAACTTATGCGTTCTTTTCAAAGACTTAAGTTAGGAATTTACAGTTTCATTGGCTCTTTAATGAAATTTTTGTCACCCTTGCGTCAGTTTATCTGCCACATACCCGGTTCAGAAATTGTCCTCGATTTGCATGTTTGTATCCTTATAGTCGGCATCGCTCTTATCAATATATCATATCAATATATCAATTAATTAAAAACCAACTTTTGTGTGGACAACGTGAGAAAAACTGTCGCTTGTCGCTGATCATTTTTTCTATATTTGTTGATAGTTCTCAAGGCAAAAAGTCTGTATGGACCAAAGAAACTTACTAATACAATAGATTAACCTAAATCCATTCCGTAATGGCATTTTACTTCTAAGAGATACCACTCCAAGCTTGACCTGACAAATTTGTGTGAGATGATTCATGTAAAAGGAAAAGAGTTTTTTGCCGCAGTAGTGGAAACTTTAAATCTTTTTTAAAGAGCAAAAAAATGTTTCGTCATTAATCTTTCAGTTATTGTTAAAGATAATGTTCCAGTTAACAATAAAAAGTATGACGTTTTCAAATTGCATCTTGGATTCGATTGGCAATCAAAACCGCCCTTAAAATTTTAAGTGGACATTTTTGATTTTTGTAAACCGCGTAATGTGGATGATTCAGAGCTTATATTCCAAAAAAATTATAATAAATAAAATATATCTAAAAATATATGGTTTTATTATAAAAAAGCGAAATAGACAAAATCCATATAATTAATAAGCAAAACACATAAAGTCCCGATTTTAAAAACAAAATTGACAAAATCCATTTTCAAAATTTAAAAAAGGTATTTGGGATTTATATTGAATATTTTTATTAATAATTTTCTCATTTTTTCACACTATTCGAATGGTATCCAAATTAAAAGTCCTAGGACTTTTGTAGCAGATTCTAATGGTTTCTATCGGTCTATAGGATTTTATTGTTTTTTTCGACAGGGATACGTCGGCGATCAAAAAAGTTAAAAGCATGGCGAACGTTGGTTTAAAAGGTATAAAAAGCGATTATTTCTGAAAATTTTAGGTAGTTTAAAAAGTAAGACGTGTAGGACATTAAATAATCATAGGTTACGGGCAGGGCCGCCGAAAGCTGTGCCGGGGTCCGGTGCAATTCAAAGTTACGGGCCCCCTAAAAAAGTCAACTACTAATATATTTACAATACTTCTCAAAATTACCCTTAAGAAAGTTACAAAGCAAAAAAAAACGTCCTCATTTCCTCCAAACTACTATTCTTTACATCACCTTTACGTCTTTCATCCTGCGCGGCCCTCCCTTCCCCCCGTTCAGTGCGGGCCGTCACAATCACTCCGGGCCCCGGTAATTTGTACCGCCTTTAATGCCCCCTTGTCGGCCCTGGTTACCGGACTTCCTGTATATTAAGCTGTATTAGTATTAGTTGCTTGTACAAAATGGGAGGCGTCCATATTACGTGAGGCATTTAGGAGGGGGCGGGGGTCGAGTTGAATCTCACTTAATCTAACCGTGGGGAGAGGGGTCTGTGGAAATATCACGTAATTTGTCTTTCGCTAGAAACAGGTAAGTTAACGAGATTTGTGCAGGTCTCCCACAGGAAAAATGTATCGTGTGATGCAGAGTCACTTTTTGGGTTAAGGGCCTTCTTTTTTTGCTCTTTAAAATTATTTCGACGACAAAATCAATTTTGGTTTAAGAAATGATGCCTTTTTACATTCCCATTTATTTCGGGGCGTATTGTATTGCAACAACTTTTAAAACAACTCACATAAGATTGGGGGTTGCAGAGGGCAAACTTGCCACCGAAACGTTGATATTTAATTTAAAGTTTTGGATGTTTGCGGTGTTTATTTTATTTCGTTTTAGGCGATCTGCCAGTTTAGATGGATTAAAAGGGCTGGGCAGAATCAGTTTGTTATACCCCACCAGGACCAAAGTGGTCCCATTGTTTCTAGCGTGCACCTATCTAAAAATAATTTGATACTACAATATACTTTATGTAAATAATATTTTTGTAATAAATTATTTTAAAGCGCATTAAAAAAATTATGTACCTATTTTTAAATAAGCTTAAATAATGCGGATGAAACAAATTTTATCAATTATAATAATAAAAATTCTAATTGTCTATTAAATTAAATCCATTTAAATGGCCTGATTTAATTTATGTAATTGAAAAATTACTATCACTCGTTCTGCAGCACAGATATTTTTATTCTATACAAATTAAATAATTACCTAGGAAGGAATTGCTAATGAATAAGTGTATTTATTTTTGTCTGTCAATAGGATAATATATTAAATTTAGTTTATCTACTTAAAGGGTTTACAAAAAGACATAATGTTAAACCAGAAGTAAAAAAGACACAAGAAAATTTTACTTCTAATGGTATTGGCTTTAAGCGTTGATTCTCATTGGTACAGCTCTTTATGTATTTTTAATCCCACCAAAACTGGTTTTCCAACAAAACCGAATTTTCGGCTGTGGCTTCAGTTTCGGCGAAACCGACACCGAAACTCACGAAGTCAAGTATAAAATACTGAAATTTAGGGCGTTTTTTCCATTATTTTGAATTAATTAGGGACATGAAATGAAAAAAACTGTATAATTATTTTGTTTTAATTATTTATTAAAAATCATGATTATTTAAAAAAAAATTACGTGAGGGTTGCCGCGAAAACTGAAATTAGGCGAGCGCGCACTACAACTTCCAAAATCATAATCGGTTTCGGCAAAAATTTTGGCCATTTTACCACATTAGGTAAGTACATCTAACTTTATTACTTTTGAAAATATGGCGCTTTAAATCAGGTGTTTAGAATATTTCTAAAATACCACCATTTTGTAGTGAGTAAAGATATTGACGTTGTTTTCTAGAGTTATTAAGTACTCGTCAGGAGCTTTAAAAAAATGGCCACAGACTCCCCATTTCATTAAAAAAAAATTTCAAGATGGCGTCCAGCAGCCATCTTTAAATTTGTATCCGTGATGTTAACTTTAAAATATATTGTTTATGCATTAATTTCATATTCCAAAGTTTTGAATTCCCAAATTAATCGGTTCAAAAAATAAAAGTGGGGGTTATTAAAGAAATACACTGTATAAGAAAGATATGAGTTTTGGTAAACAGCCGATAGGTATATGCATTAAGAGGCACTTTCTGATGCACTTTTTTTTATTTTACTATTGGCTTTTAAGCGTTATTTAAACTAAATACCACCTAAGATTTTTTACTGTTTTCCTAAAAAATATTTGTATAATTTTCATTTACTTCAGAGAATCAAAATAGGTACTTTCTAAATATACATAAACAATAATACACCATCCTTTAATAAATTAATTAATATTAAAACAAAACTAGATTTTTAACTACTAGCTGTACCTAAAATATTATAATTTTCAATTGTAGGTGTACCTACTACTTCATTTCACAAATTTAATTATTAATTAATTTAAAAATAAAAGGACGCAGTTCTTAATAGGTCAAGAATAATTGTTTAAAACTACAATATATAAATCTTTTATTACTTTTATTTTAGAATTATTTAGGTTACCACAATTTAAATACTAAGTATTTTATGCGTTTATTTTGCGAACGAGGGCGGTCTAAAAAATGCTTGGGTTAATAAAAATCACAAACTTATTTTAATATTTCAACAAAAATTTTGCCAAAATAAAATCAGAAGTAGTTAGTATATATATATATATATATATATATATATATATATATATATATATATATATATATATATATATATATATATATAATATATATATATATATATATATGTATATATATATATATATATATATATATATATATATATATATATATATATATATATATATATATATAATATAGAGTAAAATATTAAATTATTAGTAAATGGTATATATGTGCGTATATTGTATATTTTATATTTATATTTTTGGTTGTACAGCTTCAATGTCAATATCTCGAGTAGGGTTACTCAAAATTCATAGATTTCTGGTACAAAGTACAACTGTTTTTGTGAAGAATTGGAAAATTTTAGCAACTGTTTTACCCAGATGGCACATACATACGGGGTGGCATAAAAAAAGTGGCGACGTTTGAGAAGAAATGAAAAGAAGGATCCTCTAGATAACGCATAAAGATTAACATCTGAGTTTTTTTCTTTTACAATAAAAAAATCTTAGAAATGTTGGGTTACCCTGTAAAACTACTTTTTTCAGCATCTTACCACACGACAGTAGTGATACAGTGTTTCCACCAATGGACTTAATTATACCTGTATATATATATATATATATATATATATATATATTTTTTAATACTACGAAAAAAACTTCATGAAAATTTCTGCGCTGTCTGAAATGCATAAAAAATATTAAACGCTTTTTGATTACTTTTTTATCCTATTTAATTAAATAGGCTAGTTTAAAAATATATATTTTCGATTCGTTTTATATTTTTCGTAATATTTTTTCGATATTGAACCACCATGTAGAGCACATACGACGCGATTTTAAATGACGTTAGTAGATATGTTTATTGACTTTTTCCGCACTTTAAAGTGCGGAAATGTGACGCAACTTTAGAGAACTAAAATGAGTGCGAAAAGTAAACTTTTGGCACTCGAGTAGGAAAATTAAATAAATCCTTGACATTATTTATACAGGCACCTCATTTCCAATACGTTTATTTTTGTAGTTACCATATTTAATTTAAAAAAGTTATCATCCGTTAAGCAGGTGGTTTCTCCTTTTAGCATTAGACACCCTGTATTTGAACCTCCCTTTACTTATGCCAAGAATTTTTAAAAAGCACTGTATAAAAATAATTTAAATAACCTGACTCGTACTTAAATGTCGCGGCAGTCAATAAAAAGCCTTTTTCTTCGATTGCTATTAAAAGTGTCTAAAAACGCACGTCAAAGAGGATCTGAAAGTGACTAATTTCACATGATGTTTGATACTACTGTGAAAAAAAAATTTCACATGTAAACCAGTCAAAAATTATTTATTTTCTGTCATTTAGTTTTGACATAAGCTTGTGAAAACTTTTCACACGGCGTATGAAAATTTTTTACACAGTCCTGTCAAAAGTTAAAAGAATAAAAATAATCAAAATCACATAATAATCCCCTTTTTCTGTTGTCGTAGAAAAAGTCTCGTGTGCAACACGTTTAAAACTGGCTCTTTGCACACTCGTATGACTTGTAGCACTCGCCTACGGCTCGTGCACAAGCGTCACACTTGTCCAAATAGTCTTTTTCGAAACTTGTTGCACTATATACTATTCTTTGCTAAATTTAAGTTTTTGGGCTATTCGGCCGTTCGTTGTACAACGACGGCCGATTAGCAAAAACTTAAGTTTAGCGGAAGATGGCCGCGAAAGCCTTACACAGTATATACTATTCTTTAAATTTATTTGGTGTTAGTGTTAATTAAAGATTATCCCACCTAGATTACATCTAGAATTATAGAGTAGATTAAAGGAAATTTTAACCTTTCTGCTACTACAATTCGTTTCGGTAAAATAAATTACTCTAAAGTTCGTTTCGCTCGTCTTTTGTCGTTAAGTGTTAAAGTCCTACTTGAAATATGTCTATTGGAGGAAAAATTCTTAAAATTTACTGGTGAACGTAATGAAACCATTAAATTGAAAAAAAACTTTATTGTTGTTAAAAAAGCTTTTATTTTAACGATAATAATTGACCATATATACATATCCTAAAATCATAGATTTTTATGTCCACGCATCACTGAAATTTATCGCATTAAAGTATAAACAAATTGCAGGTAGTAGTATAATAGTTTTATCGGTTACGATTTTGCCTAATTTGCAAGAATTTTTACAAAAAGATAATAATGTTTTAATCAGTCTTTATGATGGAGGCGACAAATACATGTAAACTTCTTAGTAATTACATCTTAGTGATTTAATTATTTGATGTCCTTCAATTATTTTTTTATTAAAGAAAAAATGTGCCTATGTTTATTTATTGTTTTGTTTTAGCAAATTTACTAAGCTAAAAACAAAGTACAAAATAGTATATTTGCAATTTTTTTTTATTTTGTAGGAAATTTATCGTAGATTAAGGCTATCATACTTTGCAATATTTGCACTTTTAAAAACATCAGTGGTCAATTATCGGGGGTAATTACACAAACGCATAAAAATTATTGATAATTTTGTCAAAAAGCGTATTGCCTAAAAACTACTAGATATTTCCATATTTTGGCGAAAATGTGAAAATAAACAAGAGTAGTTTTTAAAAGGCAATACACTTACAAGTTTAATTATCTAATTATTTTGATGCACGAGTGCAGTTTAGGGAGAAAATTACTCGAAGAAAGTGAAACTATCAAATAAAGGACTAATAATTTTCAAATTTACCAATTAAAAATATGACAGTGCAATTTTTCATTTCTACTATGCAAATATCGCTGTAATCAATATTGTCGAGTAGACAAATGGGTTAGTGTTATTTTCGTCAAAACAAGTCCATTTTTTTAACAACAATAAAAGTTTGTTTTTAATTTAATTGTTTCATTACATTCGCCTGTGCATTTTAGGATTCTTCCTCAGACAGACATATTTCAAGTAGGACTTTAACACTTAACTACAAAAGACGTTTCATTTACTTAAAGTAATTGAAAATTAGTGCTTGAAGTGAAACGGACTTTAAAGTAATTTATCTTACCGAAACGAATTGTAGTAGCAGAAAGGTTAAAATTTCCTTTATCTATTCTAGATGTAATCTAGGTGGGATAATCTTTAATTAACACTAACACCAAATAAATAGAAAGAAAAGTCAATTTTATTGACTGTCGCGACATTTAAGTAGGCGTTAGGTTATTTAAATTGTTTTTATACAGTGCTTTTTAAAAATGCTTAGCATAAACAGAGGGAGGTTTAAATACAGGGTGTCCAATAAATAATGCTAAAGAAGAAAAACCACATATGTTTAATCCACCCGCTTACTGAATAAAAACTTTTTAACCAAATGTTGTACCTACACACATCGTATTGCAAATGGGTTGCCTATATAAATATTGTCAAGGCTTTATTTAATTTTCTAACTCGAGTGCAAAGACGTTCGCTTTGCCGCACGCATTTTAGTTCTAAACGAGTCACTTTTCCGCACTAGTACGGATAATTGCAAAAAATTTGAACCAAATATAAGCAAGTTGCAATTAAGTATTTTCATGCACTTCATTAAAAAAAAATGCTTTGGCCAAACCAACTCATAGAGGCAAAACAACACAGACACCAATATTTGCACAACAAAAAACTCCTTTGAATCCGCTATAAACCTGCAAAATGGCACAAGTTGTAGATACATTTAGCATTGTGTTAAAATGAAATAAAATATTGTCTTTATGTTATCCTTACGTTTGTAAAAAAATATCGTTCCTAACACGTGCCGAAAGTGCCTTTTCCGCACTTGACGCTGACCAACTTCTCTTTTGGTCAACTAAAGCTGTGTGCGAAAAATAGCCACTTTCAGCACTTGTCAGGAAATATACTATGAAACAACAACTTCGGGTCTTTTGACACAACCTGTGTATTTTAAGAAAATAAAACATGCAATTAAAAAAAAAATTTCTTTAAAGTTTTTATAAATTATTCCATGGTTCTATTTTTATACAATTAGAAAAAAAAAAGTGTTATAGATACAGTGTGTCCACGAAGGGCAGACGGATTTTTATTTTTATTATTTCGAAAAAAATGTATTCTTTATAAAAATTTTTGCTTGATCTGAAATGCTTAAAGCTGTAATAAAAATCGTCGCATGATATACATGGTCGACAACAATCGGAAAAATATATTTATGAAACTAGCTAATTAATTATTATACATTAAAAATACAAAAATACAAATTTTGACAATCTGGTATATCAACGGAAATCATGGTAAAGACTTTAAACTTGGCAATTGTATTCAGGGTCATTAAATTTTGGTGGTGAACCTTACCCCAGCTATGATGGTTGCAGTACAGGGGATGAAAGTGACCAAAAAATGTTTTCCCCTAAAATAAAAAAATTGACAGGTCTGAGCGTGTTTCCTTAAATGACCTGAAGTGCCCAAAATTAGCTTTATTTCGTTTTTAAATGGCCACCCTTAAATAAAATTTTTAAATAGTCAAATTCACTTTTAATACGAAAAAAGTATGCAATCTATATTAATATTATAAAGAGGTAAAGTTTGTTACTTTGTTTCTTTGATGTTTGTTTGTAGGGACCAATCTTTGGCAATACTGAACCAATCATAAAAATTCTTTTGCAATCTGAAAGCTACACTATTCAGGAGTGCTATAGGCTATATTTTATTATGACTAAAGTTCAGGGAAAAATATAATTACCGCTTAACGAAGTGGGCACGGGTCGGCTAGTATTCGATAAAACGATGGAGTAAGACGGGATTCTTTGTATAATCTATACATGTTAGTGTTCTACCCTGGTTCTTCTTTCTATGCATTGCCTATGAACCTTTTAAATTGACTCAACATATATATTTTCCATTGTATTTTTGCTGCCTGAGTATGAATCCGTGATTAAGTAATCACTTTATCACCTTTCAATGTTTAAAAATCGCTGGAAAAAACTGTTTTTTTTTATTTTTAAAGGGAGTAAAATAAGCTGCTAGTTTAATCATTTAAAATGAATTGTTTGTATAATGAATAATAACAAAGTTACCAATGGATTACACTTGATTTGGATAACACTGTATACTGGGTTAGTAAAAAGTACTGCAACTCTTAACACGTTCGCTACCAAGCGGCTCATATATGAGCCAGTACAATTTTTAAATAGACCGCCGGCTCAAATGTGAGCCGGCTACATTATAATACTAAATGCGAGTTTAAAAATTCGGGGTTTCCTGTAGCGGTTTTGTTTTAAAACACGGTCTGTGTAATGCTTCGGTTCGTATGTGTGTCAGGTGGTCTGGGTGTAGCATTTAGTATAAGTATAGTATTTATTTTAGTTCATTTTTGGATATTTAGAAGATATTTTTGTTTAGTTTTTTTATGTCAAAGATATCATAGAAGCAATTTTTTTTTTAGTTATTTTTTTTAGATATTTAGAAAAAAAATTATGTAGTCTTTTGCCAAAAATTTTGTACAAGAAATATATATATTTTTTTTAGATTTTAGTTTAGTTTTTTAGATTCTTAGAATTATTTTTTTATTAACGATTTTTGATATCAAAAATGTACCTATATAATGTTAGCAAATATCTATATCTAGTGAAAGTAACTTTTATTTACGACTCGAGGTCTATTTACAAAAAAATGTAATAAAATGGACCACCGACTCATATATGAGTCGGGTTAAATAAACACTCAAATATGTTGAATTCCAACACTACAACTAATTAGCACTTAACATCAAAATAAAGTAATTTTACAAAAATAATAAAGTGGTTTATGGGGTCGAAACACAAAATGACCCTCGGTAGCGAACGTGTTAAATATCTTTAAAACCGCTAACGCTACATTTACCAAATTTGGTATCTGAAAGGTATCAGGCATAAAGAATTTGAAAGTTATATCGGCACCAGAATTCCCTGTTTTGTGCTACACATATTTTTTTGTTTTTCAAATGGAATGTCCCATTTATTTTTATTGCATATACTTTAGGTAAAAAAATTAGTTGCGCTCAAAAATCTCTAAAACCACTTAGGCTGCGTTTACAAATTTTAGCATTTAAACGTTTTTGGACAGGTAGAATTAAACAGTGATACTGTAATTTTTGCCAGATTTTTCAGTTTTACGCTACATGTCCAACTTTAGTAAGATTCCAAATTTTCAAATTTTAATCTTTATACCAGTTACCGAGATATGACAACACCACAATTCTATTAAAATTTGGCACCGATGCTGATATCACTGATCAATAATGCATGCCAAAAAACCTCTAAACACCAAATTTTGTAAATATAGCTTTAGCGGTTTTAAAGATATTAAGACCCTAAATTACTTTTTGCTGAAAGGCAGTATATCATATCCCAACAACTAATAGAGAGAGAACTTTAAATATTTAGAAACTTACTAAATTTGATTCGTCCAATTTAATTCAATAAATGGGGCATTCGATTTAAAAAACTAAAAATACGCGTACAAAACTGGGAAATCTGGCAATAGTGCCGATATCACTGTTTAATTCCACATGTCCAAGACACCTTAGATGCCTAATTTGGTAAATGAAGCTTTAGCAGTTTTAAAGTTATTTAAAAGTTGCCGTACTTTTCACTAACCCAATATGTCTCTCCTTAATTTTTGTGAATATTTTTCAAATTACTCTATATACCTATTTTTATCTTATATTTTATTAATTATAAACAATAGCGACCTTCTACTTCTATCTACGTATGTATTTATTATTCACATGGGAAAAGTTTTATTAGGTATTGTTTTCTATAAATCACTTTGATTTTTCCAGTAGTGTTACATTTATAACACAGTTATTAAATTTTTAGAAACATATAGGCTTACGTAAATTTTAAAACGTATAAATTCCAGAAGAAATTTATTAGTTATTAATTAAAATATTGTTAGAGTAGGTTGGGATTTTTACGAATATTTTTATGCTAGATTGAAAAAGAGGCATAAATCTAAATAAATTAGTAAAAACAATACAAACAGATTAGTTGTAATTAACAGCAATTTGTTAGGTATGTATGTATTTATTGAAATTAAATAGGGCTGGGTTCTAACTTTAAACCACAGAACTTTCCTTAAAAGAAATTATAATGGAAAAATGGGGTCCTGAAAAAAATATATGGTAATTAACTATGTTTCCATGACAATATGACGAGGCGGCTACTTGGTTTGGTACCTTTTTTAATTACTGTCATTGCGTTATACAGTCAGACCGTATTTAACTACTTTTTATTATTTTTAATAAACTAGTTCTGGAAAGTCTATTGCTAATAAAATGAGAAGAATTGACTTTTATTTAATAAAATATGTCTTGCTTTTATTACAACCTTTATAGTTTTTTTTTACATAAAATAGACAAAAAGAGACATATGTTTCCTAAATCATTTGCATATTGTATGATATTTGTATTTATTATTAAATGGGTTTACTTAACTTGACCTCAGTGGCGGCTATTCAGGTGTAGTAAGTGAAGTGCCACTTCACCAAAAATAAATAATAAAACATAAAAAAACATATTACTATTATTCAATTAATTTTTCTCATTTCTATTCCTTATTTGTAAAATTCGCCATGAAAAATCTAGCATATAAATTAACCGCTGGCGCGAGTGACTTTCCTCCTCTTTCGGCAAAGCGACAAGTGTATTGCAAATATAAACCGGACCGAAGTATACACCTCATGCGGGGTTTTGTTTACGCTTTGACGCTCCGTTGCCATGACAACGCTATACTTGCCGGTGGCCAGAATCGCGGGTGGGAGTATCAGTTGTATTGCTTGGTAAATCGCTAGCCTTAAAAAGATAGTATAGTATAGGTTTTGGTCGTTTCGTTGGTTTTCACCAAGGTTAGTTTATATTTATAAGGTTGCGACACATCCTCAACTTTTAGGCGGTTCGAGGTCGGAGACGCAAAGAAGGGCACTCCACGGAGAATAGTTGGCAAAACTGGGTAAAATTAAAGTTGATGATCAATCCAGTGACGTCTAGAATTTGCGCCTTTCATTTTGCATTGTTTTGGTTAGTTCTGGTGATATTTGCTGAAAGATGTAATTCCAAATGTTGTTTATTTAAAGTAAAGGAGTTTACAACTTAATAATAATTAAAAACTGTTACTGTACTAATACAATAAACTGTATATCTCCGGCACTGAACAACATGGCCGAAAAATGGGAGATGTGACGTCATAACACGTCAAAGCAATATGGCCGAATGTCGCGACCCTCTATAGACCGACTTTAGGTTTTCACGTATTATTTCGATTGTTTCCGTTTGAGTATTATTAGCGACAGTGATTTTTCACAGGAAGAAATTAAAGGACAGTTCAGAGCACTTCTTTATGAAATATTAGATCATATTTTGATGAAAATGGTAGTAAGATTCGAAGATTGTTACAAACTACAATTTCTTTGTCTTGCTGATACTGCAAAGTTTGGCCAGTAAAACCAAACTTTTTCTACTGATCCTTTTCAAACTTTATTGTAGATATATGCCGAATCATTTCCAAAAAATCAGCGGCTCAAAAATAAATTTGACCTAATATTTGCCGATAAAAGTTATAGAAATATTTCATTGCAGCAGTTAGGGAAACAAGTTGGCGCAAATAAAGACATTTTTACCGAGGCGTATAAACTTTTTTCGCTAATTTTAACGATATTGTCGACAAGCGTGTCAGTGAAACGGAGTTTTTCTTGCCTTAAGCGTTTAAAAACTTTCTTAAGAAACACTATATCCCAAGATAGACTTTTATTTTTAGCCAATATTTCAATTCAAAAGGAGCTTCTACAGGAACTGATAAAAACTTAACCATTTTATAAATATATATAATTGATAAATTTGCTGCATTAAAAGATAGAAGGATTAATTTGGTGTATAAAATTTAGGTAAGTTTAGATATTAGGACTGTTTACTTAGACTTTTGATAGTTGAGTATTTTCAATTTTGCAAAAATGATGAACGCGCTTTTTTCCCTTCCTGCACTACACCTGTTTTTAGACCCGCGAGCCGCCACTGCTTGACCTGTTTATTTATTTGGGTCACATCTAGTAATTAAAATTTGACCCCCTTCCTGGCGACCGATCGATTTAAAATCTTGATCTTGATATTTATACAACCTAAATGCATTCTTTAAGTCCATTTTACAGTCGGCAAGTTCTTTCTGCAACTTGCAAGAAACTTGTGGTAGGCATGCGCAGTACGCGAACAGCTGATTTTTGGCATCGTATTCTGCAACTTTATTGCGACTTGCAACTTTACCAGTTGACCGATTTTTCTTGCAGTTGCAACTGCAACTCTGGGAAAAATATGGTTATTTTAGTGGTACCAACCCCACCCAAAGTTACTAGCTGAGTGACCACCACCTTCATGCTTTTTTCTTGGATTTTCATCCCCCAGGAGGGTAGCGGCAGCAATAATGAGGCAAATGTAGCCGCGGTGGCTCTTTTCGTTCAATTTTTTTTATTTTTAAGAGCTATTCTAAATACCGGTCAATAGCTAGGTTAGGTTCTAACTGTATTTTCACATTTTTGCACGTTGGTACCTTGCCCTATTTTTGCAATATTAAAAAGCGAATTGCCGACTGTAAAACGAATCTGCAATAAACTTGCAGCAAGTGGCGGATTACATATTTTTTCCACAACTGTCTCAATATGGGTATCAAATAAAAGGACTTGATTAATAAAATAGAGCTCATTCTAAAAAAATAATAGTTTAGACAGTGAAGGTATATTTCCTTATCTAAACAAAGAACTTCTTCAACTTAAAATCGGGATCCAAGCATGGGTCTCTAATTTTATGTTACAAGAATTAGATTGCAACAAACTGTCAGGAAATAACCCATGGTATAGTGAGATGAAAATTATTAACTAACAACAAAACTAAAACATTGAAAATAAAATATTTAAAAAATATATGTTAAATGGTTTTAATACAATAAAAATTGTGTAGATTATGTACTAAAAGCTAAAAAATAATTCGGTATATCCTAGCTACCAGATTGCACCTATTTTCTCATCAATCTGGGGTACTGATTAGACATATAATAAAATTGTTGGAGGTAGCGTATTTAGAGTAAAGATTATTATACAAATTTCGCATGCCCAACGCCCATTTTATAATTTGTCTGATCAATACGCTAGATTGATGCGACCTGGTAGCTAGGACTTACCGAATTTTTTAGCTTTTAGCACAATAAATCAGTTAACATAAAACAATTTTTTAAATAATTTATTTGTAAGTTATGCTCTTTCTTTTAGATGAAACACAAGTTTTGGTGTATACACTTTCAGCCAAATCAAAAGGGTCATAGGCAATGTGTGGAAGGGAGACGGTCTAACTAGTGTAGAACAAACACTAACAGGTAGGATTATACAAAATGAATGCCGGTATGTAAACATGACGGATTGATCCCGCTTTGTTGTTGCTTTATTTACCTAAGAACCTTTTGATTTGGTTGAACGTGTAGACTAAAGTCTCAAGCAGCCAATTTAAATCCAAAAACGAAATTTGCTGCTGTACAAACATTCCCATTGCCAAACTAAAAATGTTAGCTTAAATAGACTATACTGATGGCACTAAGCTTAGTGTTTACAGCTTAGAACTGTATTTTTAATTTAAATATAGCCTTGAGTCAAGGCTAAATTTAAATTTAAAAAAATATCCTAAAAATTTTGACACATCCTGTATATTGCAACCCCTACTGTTTTTTAATACATTCCAAGGCTTGTTAATAAAATATGTGTTTTTAAATAATACAGAATGTACCAAAACGTTTTTTTTAATTTAAAATTTTAAAAAATTCCCATGAATCAATTTATATGATTGCAGGGAAAAAATAGGGATATATTAGTACTGTAATGTGGAGTAAAAAAAAACAAATTTTGAAAAATTATTACAATATTTAGGTACCCTCTGAATTATTTAAACATACATATTATATCAACTAGCCTTAAAATGTATTTAAAAAATAGGGGTTGCCATTATACAGGGTGTAAAACATTTTAAGCTTATTTTTTAAATTTAAATATAGCCGAAATCTAACGTTTTAGGCAAGCTTGTGGCAATACCTTTGTTAAATGCTATATTTAATGTAAAATAGTTTTCATCCGGTAAACAGATGGGCATAGATCGCTTCCTATTCGGATCTTATACTATGATATATCAAATTAAAATTTATATATAATTTTTTGATTTGAAAAAAATTCAGAATTAACCCAATAAATTAATATTTTTATTTATTTTGGACAATAAAAACATAAAAAGTTAAGTGGGTGTAATGTTATAACTTGACACCCGGTACATATTATCATAAAAATTATCTCCTATTCTTTAGTTTAAAATGGTAAAATTTCCAAAATTATTAAAAGCAAACATGACAAATGTGGTATATTCTTAAAGCTCTTTGAAAGACCTTTTTATAAGTAACACATTATAGAGGATGTTCCGTTTAAAAAAGTCAACATATTTATTTTTTTATTTTTCTTTTGCTATTCTTAAAAGATAATTTTAAAAACTATAAAACTTTTATTCAAGAAGTTTTTTCCCATCTTATTTGGGGATCGTTGTAAGTGGGTGGCAAAATATAAATGAAAATTCTTTACAATACTCCGGCACCAACAAGATTTTATAAAATATCTATGTGTCAAAAACAATAAATATTAATTACCTACCCTAATTAAAAGTCCAATATATATTTAATACAAAAAATGCAGATCCGAATAAAGAATAATTTGCAATACATTTATCTGTTTGGTATTACTAGATTTATATAATATAAAAGAGCAACTAATTTGTTTTTAACACCTTGAAAACTAACTAACAAAGCCAGATAATTAATTATTTAAATTGGGTATTATGTTTTTATGTATGTTTAATCATAATTTATGAAAAAAAAAAAATGGCAACAAAAATGGCAACAAAAAATACATATTTAATATGTATAACATGTCAAAATATCTGTACGGGGGACGCAGGAAGTTGTTATTCCCGTATATTTTTAGTGGTTTGTGGTTTTTCCTTTATATTAAAAGCATCAGTTAATACTATGACATTAATATCCGGTTTTACCGGAAGTACCATAATTTGTTATTTTTGTTATACCATTTTTAAAAACATAGATTCCATTGACAAAAGGGTGTTTAGAAGGGGTCAAGAAACAAAAAATTTAAACAAACATTTTTTGAATTAAGTAATTTTTTAAAGAATCAAAGCATTTAAAAGGAACAGGAAAGTTCAAAATTACAAAAATGGTATTTTGGAAAATAAAAAAAATTGGGTATAAATATTTTTTAACTGCCTATTTATATAACATAAAAAACTAATAATTAGTTTTTCATGTTTATAATTATTAATCTTTTGTTAAATAATTCGTTACTTTTTGGATTAACACATACATTTTAACTTAACTTGTGTATGAATGCATATAAAAAGTAGAATCAATTTTTTATGAAGAAAAAACATTTATTTTAGTTTACACCTATTATTTTCAAGTAATGATAGGGAATAAGAAAAAGAGTATAGGACTTTTTCATAAAGATATATTTTCTTATTTTTAAAAATAACATTTTCAGCGATTTCAAAGCACCCTGTATATCATAGGGCAATTTTTATTATAGCTTTTAGCATTTCAGATAAGGCAACATTTTTTTATTAAGTATTACTTTTTTCGAAATAAAAAAATATATAGGATAAGTCTATCCGTGGACACACTGTATAGGAATATCAATTTTTTTAAATAAACATACATTTTAAAATAATATGTTTAAATGTAACCAGAAAAAAATAAAATTGTCAAACAGAACTACCCTATTTTTATTTTATATTTAAATTCTACAAACATAAATATCTTTCTAATCAGTGTCGTTCCTGAGTCTTCTGTCACCCCGTGCAGAAATTGGAAAATTGGGAGACTTGCGCCTTGGTGTAAAAAATTATTGGCCGCCCTTAGAAAAAAATGTGGTGAATTTGAGGTATAAAACTTTTGAAAAAGCAACAAAAATAAACTTTCATTTTTATTAAAGTCTTCCACATTCATATAATTTTGTTCCGTTTTTTCCTTCATAAATATTTTTGAAGAGCAAAAATGGTTCCGCCATAAAATTTCACTGTTTTTAACTTTAAAAACCTATCCTATTTTTTTAATTGTAAAAACTTCCTATGTATATCCTAAATGCCGACTCTTTCATTTTTGTCGCCCCATGCAAGTGCATCAGCTGCATCCCCGCCAGGAACGGCCCTGTTTTTAATGGTATGTTTGTTCTACCCAAAACTCCGTTTTTGAATAATGCTATTGAATTTAATTAAATAAATATTTTTGACGTGACAACGTCTTATTCGATGAAGCCGGCTGCATGCACAAAAAACATGACTTATTTGCCGTTACCACGCGCGTTCCATTTAAGGCTTGAAGTGCAAGCGAGAGCGCGGAACAAACGACAAAGAGGCACAATCTCTGCGCCGTTGGACATCCGTTTCTCTCCTTCTTGAGTGAGCGTGTGAATGTGGTGTCAATTGTTTATAGCAACAATAATTGCGGCGATAAAGGTAATAATTCTTTCGATATTAAATATATATTCAGTGATATATTGTCGAATATTCCTGCTTTTATCATTAAAATAAATAGCATCGGCCCGCTAGTGCAGCGATTGTAGGTTATGCTAATAATAATAATATTCAAAAATAACATACACAGAGTGTTTAAAAAACAGTTTACATTTAAAATTTAATATTGACGTTACTATTGCAATTGAAAAAAATGTTTATAGGAATTGTGCACAGTTATCTATGGTTTATAAAATAAATATAGAATTGACATATAGGGTGGGCAAAAAAAAGTTATATTAAGAAACCCTTAAAACCAAAATGCAATTTAACTATGTTTTTATATCTAGAGATTTACAAAATTGCTTAAATATAAAGATTTGCCAAATAATTATTAGTATTTAAAAAAAACATATTATACTGGAAATAGGCAAAAAAAAAGCAAAATATCTTTCAAACAGATAAAATTAAAATTTTCTTTTAAAAAATGCAACCATTCCATCAGTATTTTTTAAGGCGTTGTCACGTTTAACTATCGTCAGTAAACCGACTTTGCAGACAACCGATTTTTTTGTATTATTTATGTAGGTTTTACCTTTTTTTTTTAAAAAGATAAAGAAATTAAATGGTTAATATGTCAAATTTCTCACCTTTGTCAAAAATGTATTCATTAAACGTAAAAAATCGTCTCACCCTGTATGGACCTGGCTAAACAGCTGTTTATATGTAATAATTAATAGTTTAAAAAAACTAAAAAACACGCTTTTATATGCAACCGAACTAAAAATTAGAAAATAATTTTTCATTAAAAAAATATTGTCATTTCATAGTAAAAAGCGTGGGTGCATTTTACTATTTTTTCATAACTTTTCCATCATAGATATTTGCAAATATAATAATTATAACATTTAATATATTTATCACCCCACGCTTTTTACTATCAAATGACAATATTTTTTTAATGAAAAATTATTTTCTAATTTTTAGTTCGGTTGCATATAAAAGCGTGTTTTTTAGTTTTTAAACTATTAATTATTTTTCATTTTTTAGTTTCTGCTACTCTTGACAAAATGGCGAAAAAATTTTTTAATGAACAAGAGTGGCAAATTTTAAAATTTTTCCAACAGATTGCAACTCACTAAAAAATTTCTTCTTCATTAAGTAGCAAAGTTTGAAATTTTGCCAACAGATGGCAATCCAGGCAATGTTTGGACCGTTGCCAATATATTGCAACCCACTAAAAAATTTCTTCTTCATTTAATAGCAAAGTTTAAAATGTTGCCAACAGATGGCAACCTAGGTGTTGTTTTTATAATATAATGGAATTTTTTTTTCCTGGCGATCCAAAAAAAGATAACGGGATACTGTTTGCAGATTATTGCATTGTCATGTTTCCTTAATACGTGTGCAAAGTTTCAAAGAAATCGAATAGCTGGAAGTTGGTTAAAATTAGGCTCAAAGATTCCGTTACATAGCCAGATAGTTACAACCCAAGTTAATAAAAAAGCGTGTAAACGGCATTTATTAACTGTTATTGTTCATAAAAATTGAACACCAATGGTGCAACTAACCCAATTGTGTAAAGAACTTATTAATTTTTATTGTTCATAAAAATTGAACACCAATGGTGCAACTAACCAAATTGTGTAAAAACTAAAAAATTTCTTCTTCATTTAATAGCAAAGTTTGAAATGTTGCCAACAGATGGCATCCTAGGTGTTGTTTTTATAATATAATGGAATTTTTTTCCTGGCGATCCAAAAAAAGATAACGGGATACTGTTTGCAGATTATTGCATTGTCATGTTTCCTTAATACGTGTGCAAAGTTTTAAAGAAATCAAATAGCTGGAAGTTGGTTAAAATTAGGCTCAAAGATTCCGTTACATAGCCAGCCAGATTGATAGATAGTTACAACCCAAGTTAATAAAAGCGTGTTAAAAAGAAGCATAAATGAGTAGCTAGAGTTATTTTATGCATGGTATTATTATAAATCCCGTGTGTCTACAGATGGACTTGACTATACCTGATTTTCTTTTAGTAATTTTTATTAATTAATATTTCAAAATGGGTTATTCTTTATAAAAACTTTTGCTTTATCTAAAATGCTAAAAGCTATAATAAAAATTGCCTTATGATATACAGTGTGCTTAAAAATTGCAAAAAGAATATTTTGAAAAATAAGAACAAAATAAAAAAATAATTTTTCAAATGCTTGATTAAAAATCATTAAAAAGGACCCATACATTTTATTTCTATCGCCTATTATTACTTGAAAAAATTCGGTGTAAACTGAAATAAATGTTTTTTAAAAAATAATTGATTTTACTTTTTATATGCCTAAAATATCAAGTAAAGTTAAAATGTATGTAGGTAGTTACAAAACAAGTAACGATGTCTTCAACAAAAGTTAAAAAGTTTTATTATTTTTTACGTATTAGATAAGTATTTAAAAAAATATTATAACAGATTTTTTTATTTCCCAAAATAAAATTTTCGTTATTTTGAATCTTCCTGTATATTATAGGGCAATTCTTTTTATTGCTTGCTAAAAAAAAATGTTTTTTTCTGTATTAAAAATATATTTTTTTCTCTTTTAATTTTTTTTTGTAACATTAACCTTAATTTTTTCAAGAAACCATAACCAATAACAAAAAGAAATGATTACTATTTACGTCTTTTAATTTGGTAGCCATAAAAATATGTTTTTCCGGTTGTTTTATTTTTCAAATTATTATATTTGCGACTTTGAACCACCATGTATATCATACGGTGAATTTTATTATAGCTTTTAGTATTTCAGATAAAGCAAAAAAATTTACGAAGAATACGTTTCTTTGGAATTATTAAAAATAAATTTTTTCACAGGTATAGTTAAGTCCATCAGTGGACCCACTGTATATTAAATTATGAATAACGTCCTACAAAGCGCGATATATTTTTTCAGTGAAGTAATGATTACATATGTATGTTGCCTCAGTTTATTAGCCCTATTATTTACGACATCACTTTTCCGAACACCCTGTATATCCCTCTTTATCCTCTGTAAAATAATGTCTTTATTCAAACTCACTCATTATTTACGACCATTACGTTTTTCATATCCATATTCATATTCTTTTTTAATGATTGCATACAAAATTGTATTTACGCACGTCAAATTTATATACCTACATAATAAAATTCAATAAAATTTACTAATTCACAGTAACAAATAAAACAATCAATAACAGTTTAATAAATTTCACACTTAGTTTATATCATTATAAATATATTAAAATTTTAAAATCCAACATTTAAAAATTCTTCAAAAGAATAAAAAGCATTTTGCATCTGTCATGTCTCCCCGTGGCGCAGTGGACAGAACTTTGATCTTCGAAGCCAGAGGTCGGCGGTTCGATTCCCAGCAGGAAAGACATATTTAGGTAGTAGTTATTCAAAAATAACGACCGTGGTGGCACTACCGCGTTGTCTAAAAGGTGCTGTGAAATGCATAACTGCATGTTTCAGTGCTTGGACAACGTTGACGGAACAGGGGTAACGATGAGTTAAACATCTAATAACCCGATACCCACGGTACTCTGGTATTTAGGCATATGCCTTCGTGGGATGTCAAAAAGATAAAAAAACAGCATTTATTTAACTGCTCTCTTAAAAGAGAAAATGGACAGGAAAGCTTGTTGAAGAATTGAATGGCAAGGCAACCAGTGCCATCTTGACACCTCTTCGAGCGATTATACCCTGGCATCAAATGCTCTTTAGCTCGCGTATTGTATACAGAATCAGCCAAATAACATAACACATAGGCAATGTAAAGAAAAGAGACAATCTAACGTGAATACCTGCATGTAAACACATCTGATTGGATTAGACACATACATCCTTTTTTGTTGCTTTATTCGACGATATCCCAATACCTACCTGCTTAACCAGTAAATGTATATCCTGATGGGTCATATACAAGTTCAGGTTTTTCTTTATGTGTACTAGGTTTTTCAGTATGTAGATTGATGGAATAGTTATTTTTTTACTCACGCTCATTAACCACAACCATTGCCTACGACCGTCATAAGATGCTTTAAATGTGCATAAGTACGATTATTTCTATGATTTTGATAATATCGTTTTCTAAATATGACTTCTTAGCCAAGGTCATTATGTTTTAGTCACATATAAGTACAAAAATATCTAATAGGTCAGTAAAGTCAAATAATAATAAAATTAAACACTTTTGATAAAAACATTTGCAGTAGGCAGTAGGCCATAATGTCATTATGGCTAAAAAATATTTAAAATATATTGATATAAATCCACAAAAAGTTGTGTGGTAGAAAAAGTCTAGTATGCAACTCGCATGGAATACTATTTCCCACGAATATCACTTTACCTTACCAATTATCAAGTCATATGAGTTCGTCTTATAATATACTATTAATATACTTTATTATCCAAGACCTTCTATCAAATAGTTAAAACGTCAGACAGGCTAAATGTGTACCTTAATTTTACCTTCAATTTTTAATAACTACCATTCACTTGGCGTTATTACCGTAGTTACCATTAAATTTAATTTATATATAAGTAACAAACATAGTAACAACATAAATACAGTGCCCAGTTGAGGTATCCGCACCCACACAATAAAAAATTAATTAAGTTCCAAGAAATATTACTTACGATGATGAGAAGCAAAATTCCAAGTCATCACAGTAGGTTTAAAAACAATAATTTTTTAACTATGTTTCTTTACTTCACTACTACACAGGCGCGGTCTGTGACTTTTCGGGTTGGAGCAAAGTTTGTAAGTCTACAGGGTTATTCACGGTGAGTATCCAATTAAAAGATCTCGGAAACTCAGGGCTGGATTTAGAGGTGTAAAGGCCCTAGGGCAATGAGGCTGTGGGGCCCCCCTGAAAGTAAAAGTAGTAAGAGTGGATGGAATTTTGTACCCAAAAAACAATTGAAGAGCAAAAAAAACATCCTCATCAATAAACAGGTAATGAAATTTTGTACCAAAAAAAAAAAAAAAAAAAATAGGTCCTTATCAATAAATACCTTACTTTTATTTACTTTTTTTAAAGGTGGAAAACCCATTAATTCGTTGTGGGGGCCCCTATTTTGTGGGGCAATTGCCCCGCCGGCCTACCCTTAAATCCGGCCTTACGGAAACTACTAAAGGTACATTTTTTAAATTTTGACGCTAAATTTAGATAATATTGATCTTTATATGGTAAATACCTCATAGTCCCTGGGCCAGTAATAAAATGGACTTCATGATAATAACCCTTTTAAAACCTTTTTCGGGGGTTCCTTTTGATGAGTCTACCACAAATATTCATACCGCCTCGGGCCGGACCTGTGTGGCACCATATTGTTGAAACCGGGTCGTAGCATTATATGTCCTTTAAATTCTTGAAGAGCTGGAACAGAATCCCTGTAGCATCTTACAATAGCTATCAGCTCTCACTGTCACGGCAACTCCCCTTTCATTCTTAAATAAATATTGACCAATAATTCCACTTGCTGATGTTGCAGTTTGCAGTCCACACAACAAGCTTAGGAAAACGAAGAGCACGTTGATGTTTATGTCGAGGATTGTCCACTGACCAAAAACGTCAATAAACATAATTCCGCCAGCAACTTGTCGCCAGGGCTGTTGTGTATCGCGCCGTGGTGAAAAAATGATTTGCCATCCCTAGAAAATAATGTGTATTAAGATATTAAAATTTTTGAAGAGAGAAAAAAAAGGAAAGGCCCTTTAAAAAAAATTACCATCTTTTAATCAATCCATCAATCCCCCTAACCAGAACTCCTCTTTATAATATTTTTTGAAAGACAAGAAAACAAGGTCCTTGTTTTAAAACTATACTGCTTTCCAAATCTCAAAACCTCACTCCCTAAATAGCGCACTTTATTTCTTAACTCTCCGCCCTTTGCCCTTTATTTCACAATTTACCCAGGGCCGTATTATCTATTAGGCTGACTAGGCTACAGCCTAGGGCGCCATGAAAAAATAGGCGCCAGACAGGGAAGTAAAAGACGCTAGACAGGGAGCTTTTTAAAAAAGTGTAAGTTGAGTGGGGATTTTGATGCCTAATTTCTCTGTGAATAAGGTGTTTTAAAATAAAATGGGTAAGTAGGCGTGAAAAGAAAGGAATGACCTTTTTCTTCTTTTTTTTTTTTGGTCATCAAATTTTATTTCAGGTGATGAAGTTAGGCGCCTGGCACTTAAAATAGGCGCTACGGGAAAAGGACCTTTTTTTACCCTTCACAAATTTTTTGATGGAAAAAAAGGCGCTCCGGGAATTCTAGCCTAGGGCGCCTCAAGCAGGTAGTACGGCTCTGAATTTAACGCCCCTGCAGCGTTGCGCCCTGGTGCCTTGCACCACACGGTAGGCACGGCCCTGCTTGTCGCCATGTTTTTAAAAACATTCAACTCCGGATTCATGAATCTCAACAACGTGAGGGAAGTCACATGGACAACATAACTTTTAAGTCATAAAAGTTTACATTATTATTTGTAGTTTAAACTTAAATTAATAAAATGTGTGTAATGGATGGTATTTATTTGGGTACACGCCAAAAATTAAATTAAAAGTACCAAAAAACAAAAAAATTAAAACAAGTAAAAAGATAACTAAAAATTGACGTTTCGGTGGCAAGTCTGCCACCGTTCTCAAAATAAATTAAAGAAAGAAGTAAAATTAAAAATTAACTATTATTTAGGTTTTAAATTTTATTTTTTTTTATCTTTTTTAAGATATTCTGAAAACTCTTCGACATTAAATGTCAAATATGTTTGTTTTTTTTTGTATCCAAATAATTACCATCCAATTAATGAATCCGCCGAACTACAGAACATATATATCTTCAAAATGTGTGCTAGTTTTGTAATGTTTGTTTTATTGGATATTGAAACAGCTCATACAGTTAACGCCCATCCGGTATATTATGGTAACCATCATATCAAATCACCCTGTATGTATAAACTGGGAATAAAGTCAACAACGCTTCAATGAATTAATTTATCACTTACAGTTATTATTATTCTATTGACATAGGAAAACCACAAGTACTTAGGATGGTGATACGTAATATTAGAATATTTAAATTACCGAGAAAAATACTGCTCCCATTTAGACTAATAAACAATAAAAAAAAACAAAAATTTCCCAGCCTTAATAAATTGATTTTATGAATTTAAATTTTGTTTGTACTTGGTAATATGATATTCCAAAATTGGAGACATTATTTATTTATTTTTTCAAGACTGTTTAAGAATGTAGGTATTTATTATTAATGTGATTTTAAACAGGTCATATTGCTTATTAACCAAAGCCATTACGCACGCTCATTACCCACATCCATTACCAAGGTCTGTCGTAATTATTTTCCGCCCTCATATTAAAATATTTAAAGAGTAAAAGACAGCCTCCCTTTAAAATTATACTGCTTTCCAAATGACAAAACCTCACTTCCTAAATTTTCACAATGTTCCGCCTTGGCAGCGTTGCGCCCTGGTGCCTTGCACCACCTGCCCTACCCGGTAGGCACGGCCCTGTTCTTCGGAAACTATTTTTTAGTCACATATGAGTATAAAAATATCAAATAAGTACCTTAAATCAACAAATAATTATTAAATCAACCACATTTGATTAAAACATTGCAGTTGTCTGTAATGTCGCGTATGTCATGGCTGACAAATATTATGTCACAAATAGGAAATATTAAATATATTGTTTGTATTGATATAAATCCTCAAAAAAGTTGTAAAAAAGTACGTTATGCGACTGACACGGAGTATTCATTTCCCACTCGTGGGAAATGAGTAACATTTATAATCGTCCCATAATATACTATTATGTACCAGGTTCAAACTTATAAATTTACACTTTTCTTATATTTTTTATTTTTTCATCGTGTAAATTAAATAATAATAAATATGTTTTGCAATAATTCTGTAGTTTCTTATTTAATAGTTAGTTTTTTTATTATTTTTAAGGTATACAAGGTACCAAAAAATCACGATTTTTAAAAAAGGTTTTTATAACATTTTTAAATATTAGGTACCTAAAAGTTTTTTCCCAAAAACAATTCAGGACTATTAAAAAAAAAGAAAAAGGTCAATTTTTACCAAAAATAACTCAAAGCCAAAAATATGTAGGTAAATAAACCAGTAGAAAGGTCGGGTCACACATAAACGCACCGAGCCCCCGTATTGTAAGTAACTTAATATTAAATATTTGAATATTTTATTTTTTTTAAAGTAATCATAACTTTTATTATATTGTGTAAGAGCAGAATAGTTCTTTATAATGTATAAAAATTTTAATTTTCTTAAAATGTTAAATACACTTTTTAATTTTATGAAGAAGAGCCAAATAATATTTTGTTTAAATTTAATCTCCCAAAAAAAAGCATAAAATATATCTTTTTGTTTAAATAAAACAGTTTTTTCTACCTATCTTTGTTTCTTTTTATCCAAACTTTGAGTGTAGTATAGGTAAAAGTCTGGCCACACATAACCACCCCGATGTCCCACAAGATCCGCACCGTAGCACGACCGTGTCTCATACGATCTGAAACATACCCAGCCAATGAAATCATACGTGGATCGAATAGCACCGATGTTTCCCGAACCAAGTTTGAATTTACCGGGTGTCACCTTTTCTTTTAGTTCATTACGTATAAAAATTAAAAGTTAGTGTGTAAAGGTTAGTTGTTGTAAACAAACAATACAAGAAAAAGGTATTTAATAAAAATTAAAAAAGTAAAATTAATTTTATTGTTACATCATATAAATAATATATGAGTAAAACTTGTAAATACATTGCTATTTTTTGTTTTAATATTAAAAAAAATATTAATATCTCGAAAAATGAAATAAACTATAAACATTACAAGTTCGATGCAAACTGACTAATTAAAAATAAGTCGTAGCCGACGCGGCGTGACGTACAACCGTTGGTCGGTGGTGTTTGTTTACTTGTTAAAATGCTGTGCGGGGTGTGTGGTCAGGCTCGGAGCGGTAATATTAAGCCTACGACATTTGATAACAACGGTACATTTCAAAAACGAGACACGGCAATGTTACGGTGCAGGCCTTGATGTGGTTATGTTTGGTCAAACCTTAAAACTGTGTTACTACATTTGTGAAGGTTTATTTTACGATCAGGACCACAATTTTTGACTTAGGGAGTAGAAATTTCTGATAGAAAAGGTGTTTAATTTATCTCTTTCTATTACAATTAAAAGTAGGTAATTTGAAAAAAAAGGGAAGAAACCCTTTCAACTCCCAAAGTCGATAATCGTGCCCCAGGTGTAATTTAAAGCGTGGTATAAGTTACTCAAATTACTGCAGTTTAATTAAATACAAGCTTTTACACCGCATCCCTCTATATTTCACTAGGGAAACACATGGCCAGCGACCTTAATGATAGTCAGGGTAGCTATCCAGCGACGAAAATTTTTGTGCGTCACGCTCCAGGGCTTAAAGCTCTTAATCTGCTATATAAAGTTAGTTACTGGAACGCATCCTTAGACAAGGAAAGAGGGAAAACTTTTTAAAAAATTAAAATTTCGTGTTTATTTTAACCTTTCTTGACTTTATAATAATAATCTTTTTTAAGATCTAATTCCGTTTTAAACAAATAAATTTAAAAAATCCATCTTTAACCATAAAAAAACACGTTTGAACCACAAAAACCAAAAGGAGAGCTGGTGCATGAGGGGCAAGGGGAAAGAAAAACGGAGTAACTCAGATGCATAACACTTTCCGTCACTGGAACGCCATAAAGTAGAACGAAATGCTCCTGAGCTACTCGGGACGCTCTATTTGCGTCATTGGAAAGCCACTCAGAATTTGGTTATCAGAGTAGCTTTCCAGTGGCGAAAAGTTTTGTGCGTCACGCTTCAGACTTTTGATCTGCTATACAAAGTAAGTCACTGGAATGCATCTCTAGACAAGGAAAGAGAGATACCTTAAAGAAATTTTTAATTTTTTTAACCTTTCTTGGCTTTATGACAATAATCTCCTTTTAATATCTAATTCCATTTCAAACAAATAATTTTAAAAATTCATCCTTAACCATAAACAACACGTTTGGAGCACGAAAACCAAAAGAGGGGTTGGTGCATCAGGGGCAATGGGAAAGAAAAACGGAGTAGTTCAGGTGCATAACACTGGAACGCCATAAAGTAGAACGAAATGCTCCTGAGCTACCCAAGAGCGCTCTATATGCGTCACTGGAGAGCCACTCAGGTCACAGTTCTTTTTTCTAACCTTAAGAAATCGGAAAAAATCCGCAACCGCAACTTGGACGGATTTCTAAAATGTATTGAAGATTGTTGGGTGCTAGAACCGCCCAAGGATTCGTGTTCAGGACATAAAAATACACAGGAAATCGAATGTCTCCATCCAGTGGCGGCGAGTACGTGGATGCACGGATGCCAATGCACCAAAGAAGTAAAATGTATGGGTGCAATGCACCCATGTTAGAAATAGCGTAATATGTTTTTTTTAAATCTTATTTTGCTGTTCAAAAATTTTGTTTTTGAATTTTTGAAGGTAAGGACCTTTTTCGCTCAAACAAATTGAGGTAAAAGATGTTTTGAAGGCGAAAACCTTTTTCTTGTTCCTCAAAATTTTTTGATACCATGGCACCCATATAAAATATGGAAACTCGCCGCGCCTGTCTTCGTCACCACTCTTTTCCATCATTGTGACCTGTGATTTGCATTTTCCTCTCTGTTAAGCTAACATCAAAACACACCTAATATCAGAATGTACCCCAAAATTTAAAGTAAAAATACCGCAGGAAAGAAAGAAACAAACCAAGGTTTATTAAAACATAACACCACTTTATAAAATAATAGTGTATTAAAGCGATATATTTATTGTATGGTCTCGTTGTAGAGATCAATTCAATAGTAAAAAAGCCACAAGCGTCATACAAGTAAGGACGGCAATCAACTATCGCTGTCTAAACACATCGTTTAAGTAGTGTGCGAGTAACAAAAAGGGGTATAATTGAAAGTGAGACAGAGGTGATGACTGCCTGGCATTTTTATTGTCGACGTTTAGTCCACTTTTGCTCCCTGAGCACGAATTCGTGATCAGTTTCACTCCATTACCCTTTAGTTTTAAGAAAATTTAAAAAATGCATAAAAATGATTTCCGATTTTTTACGGTAAGAAAAACAATGTGACTTTGTGGCTAAATTTTTACCATAAAATCCTGTTTGGGAATAAAAAAATACGTTTAAAAATATACAGAGTGTTTTCTAACGAAACTAAAGTGGGCGATTTCCTATGTCTTTTTAAAGTTCTTTTAACTTATGTCTGGATTTGCTTTATTTCTGGGATACAGGGCGTAAAATTTAAAAAAATTCGGTATTTTTAAAACCCTTAAACCGATTTAGATTAAATGTGGTACATTTATTTAATGTATGAACCCGCCTATAAAGCGCAACCTTGATTAAAATTATTAAGTTCAGTGTCGTCTTAGTGGGCACCACAAAGCTTAACCTTGATCGGGACTATTGGCAGAGCATTGGGTTCAGTGCCGTTTTAGTGGGCAGCACAGCCAATAATATTGGGGAAAAAGTATACAACTGACTTTTTAAAAAGTTTTAGTTTTTTACAACTTTTTTATTTTCGTCATATCCAGCTTTGTTTTTAAGAAAAAATGTTAAATTCGCTTTAATTTATTATTAAAAATACCCATACATGATATAAAAATAAAAAATATAAACCATTATTTGCCCTAAAATAAATGAGCAACCATTTTATTAAAAATCATAATTGTCCCTGTTTACAATGGTAAAAATTGTTTAATTTTAATTTTGGATTTTATTTTATGCTGTTTATGGGCTACCTAAAATGACTTAAAAAGTCATCTGTCAGTTATCTTAATCAGTTATAGGGTTTTTAAGATATTTAAAAATACACTCTTTTTTTTAAACTTTAACGCTCTGTATGTTAGAAATGAAGCAAGTCCGGACATATATATATATATATATATATATATATATATATATATATATATATATATATATATATATATATATATATATATATTTCATAAAATGACATAAGAAATCACCCCCTTAAGTTTAGTACCGCTTACGAAACACCCTGTATATCACATCTTTCGGCATAATATCTTATTCTCTTTTGTAGAGTGGTGTTTTTTATAATGTATATCGCATATTTGTTTGTTTTTAACCCAAAATATCTTCAGAAAATTGTTTAAACCAATTTAATTACTTGTTAAATAAATATGTCGATGACCTACCCACAATTTGTTTTGAAAGCTTAAAATTACATTTTTCTCGAAAACATAAAAATGTGACTTTTCCCCAGGCTTCTCTATTCTTCAATCAAAAACCACTAATGTTTTGTGTCACCAGATTAAAGTGTTACGTATTTGAGGTCATTATAGGATTCTACAGCTTGTTTATTCATCTGTGGGATTTCCCTTTACCAATGATTACGTTTATGTCCATAGGGTCAACGAGATGCAGGTTTTATTTGATATCAAAATGTGTGTTTTTGCCCTCCTAGCTGTTTTTATGATGGTTAATTTTGCTTACTTAATCCAGAAAATCAAGATGATTGACTTGATTGAACAAATACATCGGATAAAAATATGAGCCCAAAAGTTAATACCGATTATTTTGGACACACTATTTATTGGATAGAATGTGCATCGACTAATATTATAGACCATAACCAGAAATGTAAAGGGTGTCCGGATTTCGTTGCAGTTGCAGGGTATCTTGGTTATTATTAGAGATAGAGAATTTTTAAAAATAACCTCAACGTTTTTGACGCTACCTGTATAATGGCAACGCCTATTTATTTAAATACATTTTAAGGCTAGTTAATAAAATATGTATGTTCAAATAATACAGAATATACCCAAATACTGTAATAATTGTACAAAATTTTAAAATCAAACAATTTCCCATGGCTTTATTTATAAAATTGAAGAGAAAAAAAAGTTTATATATTAATTATATATTAATATATATACTGGCATGTAGAGTAAAATAAATAAAAATCGCCATTATGCAGTGTGTAGCAAAAACTTTAGGGTAATTTTTTTGATTTAAGTATAACATTAATCATAATTTTTTATGCGACCCTGCAGTGGCGTAGCTAAAGGTGTCGGGGCTTGGCACGGAAGTAAAGTCGGGGCCCCTAGTTTAGTTTCAGCAAATCAATTTTTCAAAAATATAAAAGCAAAAAAAGGTCCTCTCCTCTAAAACGGGGCCCTACTTCCACTATTATTTTAATCTGATTATGTATTAATATATTTAGTTCGGGCCACCCTTTCCTTACTACTTTTCTTGTTGGAAAAACTTTACTACCAAAAAAGGCGGCCGGTAATTTCAAAACGGGGCCACCAACTTTTCTTGAAAACTAAACCCCCCTCGCTACGTCATAGTGCGCCCCTATAGCAATACCTTTATTTAAATACTATATTTAATATAAAATAGTTTTTATTCTGTAAACAGGTAGGTGCAGGTGCTATCGGATCTAAGACTATTATTAAGCCGCGTCCACACTTGCAACAAATCGCCGCGCCGCTCCACGCTGCATACCCCGCCAGATAGCGCGGACGTGGACGGAATTCACGTCGTTTTAAGGGCTTAGCGAATGATTTGCCAGTGATTCAAAGCTTGTTGGTTTTTTGGCGTCAAAGGAGCGCGCAAACAGGTTGGTTAGTTTGGACGAATATTTGGCAATCCACATCAGAGATTTAGGAAATTTTTCAAGTACCGGCATTTTGTATTAGCTAAAGGTATTAACTTTATATTTTAGGGTTATAGTAGTATATAGTACTCATCGGGAGCTTAAAAATGATGTGCCACAAGACCCCGCTTTCCATTTAACTTTTTTTTCGTGCAACAAGCGTCTAAATATTTCGTTTAAACTCGTGGAACAAATGGTTTTAAAAAAGTTAAAAAATAGTATTAGACGAGTAAAAGTCCCTTTTTATTTCAATAACCCTTGTAATAAACACTTAAAACATAAAAATAATAATTAAAAAAATATATGAAGTCGGTTAATAAAATACGGTATTAAAGTATAAAAAGATTTTGCCTATTTAGTTTTTAGCGCATAGCGTAATAACCCGACTTTATTTTTATTATTTTTAACTTTTTAGTGACTTATTTATTTTTTGAAGTCGGTAAAATTTTTTGTGTGTTTATTTTTCGTTTTTGAGTTTATTTTTCGCTTTCAAATTTATTATTATTATATTTATGAAATCAGTAAACATACACTAAAACACACTACCATTACCTCTTTCAGAGACTACAGTAAAAAGCACAGCGACGATGTAATTTGATTGGTTTGAAACATTACAGTTAATCGTTTTTTATATCTTAATAAAAAGATTTAACCACCCAGAACTAACCATGACCCCTCGATGTCAATTAATCAAATTACACACGTACAACGCACGGCAGAAAGAAAAAAATGGGTCTAGTACCTTTTTCTCTTGCGATTCTGATTTGGTTTTTTTAATGGGACCATCGCGAAGTACTCTCCTTCAAGTAAACACACAATTAACGGAGTAATCGCGTAACATACGGAAAAAAAACTTACAGGGAATTATTAATCTCCTTCTTTTTGAAGTCGGTTGAAAAACAATTAAAAAGGTATGATGATAAAGTAACACCAGAAGTAAATTAAGATTCATTATAAGATGTTTTAGTTGTTTTATTCATCCGTGGGTTTTCCCATTATTAAGTTCAAGCACTTCTGCTAATCTGTGACGTTATCCGCGGGATTCCTGCTGATATGCATACCCCTCCCATTTTTCTTAACCAGAGAATTACCCCTTGATGCAAACGGTTAATTAACCTATCTCTCTCTTGTTTTTGCTGAAGGTACTTCGCGTATGTAAGTGAGAGAAGGTTATTTATAGTTGTTTAAGGACACAAAGAAACCATTTAATGTGTTTAAATTGATGAAGAAATAGTCGGTTGAGCAATTTATTGGTTTATTTGTATTGCGTTCATCTAGGTGAAGAGTTGATCTTGTGCTGCAACTGGTTTTGAATTGCGTTAAGTAAATTGTTTGTTTGTTTACATTTATTGGAGAAATTTTCAGGATTTTTCTTAGACAATAATTAAAGGTAGGTTTTATTTTTTTATGATTGAAGATGATTTTAAATTTTATACGGTGACCTTTTTAAACCATGGAATAAAGAAATTACCCTTGTAAATTTTTACCCTTACGTGAAACCTTCTAATTTTTAAAATTTAGTTTTCCCTAAGATTTTTCTAAAACTTATAATTAATTTAACAATTGCATAAAGTTATTTTTACCGAATGGGAGATATAACAGCACGAGTTATCGAGTGAGAGCGGCAATCGCAGGAGTAAAAAAACACGTTATTCATGGGTTGCATACTTTATTTTTGTACGACCGCACAGTTCAGCGACCTGTACACAAAAAATTATGCTAAAAACAAATAGTTTTTCCATTTTTCAAGGGTAATGTTTTTAGTAAAAATAATACTTAATTGACCAAATATACATATCATACAATTATGGATTTGTATGTCTAAGCATCATTAAAATTTGTCGCTTTAAAGTATACAGAAATTGCAGATACTATAGTAACAATTATATCTGTTACGATTTTGACAATGTTGTAAAAATTTTACTAAAAAAAAGCTTTTTTATAAGGTTTTTTTCATGATGCAGGCGACAAATACGAGTATATGTAAATACCTTAATAATTACCTCTCAAAGATCTAATTAATAATTGTCCATCAATTTGTCTTTATTATTAAAAGAAAATGGTGCATATTTCTATTTATTGTTTTGTTCTTGCAAATTCACTAAGGTATAAAACAATATATTTGTAATTTTTGGAATTTTGTAAAAAATTATTGCAGAGGATATCATATTTATAATTTCAGTTATTTGCAACACTTCTAAAAACAGACCGTTTTTACTCTACAAGAATTACTTATGGTATCTGTTTTACACCTCGGGTTTCTTCAATAAGGTAAAAATAAAGTGTAATAGAGCTAATTATAAATGCTTTTAACATCCAAGATTCTAACGGTCCAAAAGTAATTAGTACAACTCGTTATATGTAAAACTTATTTACAGTTTTTGTAAATAGTAAGTATACATAGATACTATCTGAAGACCAATTATAAATTTACACCCCTTATTGTTTTTTCTTTTCTCTTATAGAGTTACCAACAATATCAGTTTATTGAGTTAATTCTGTAGTTTTAAAATCAATTATCCAATTTTTATTGTCTCCTATGATATACAGGGTAAGACGAAAAGTACGATATTTTTAAATGCAACACCATGTATATTATATCACCACTATAAAGATCGTCTAAAGAGCTTTACAAAAATACATTTGGTATGTATATCCTTTTTAGTTTTGGATATATTAATTTTGTTCAACAGTCCCACAAGCTCGATGCACTGTGGACCGTATTGATTTTCAAATAATAATTTCCAAGTCATCCGAATTTATGATTATTATAAATTTTTTATATTTTGTATTCAGTTTACCTGCAGACCGACAAATTTAATAAACTAAAAGTATGGGTTAAGTTTATGGTAACTTAATCTTTGCTTTTTTTAATGTCGCTTTTTCTGTTTTAATGCATAAATTAAAGCCTACAACACAGAATTTTACTATTTCACTAGAGTGTATTACACTCACAAAATGTCATAGCCACCTCCTGTTTTCTACTGGCAAAACTCCTACCTGCTCCTACCTTGATAAAACCATAATCATGAAATTACAGCAATAAAACTTAGTTAAGTTAAAGTTAAAAGGTAAAAACTATTGTTGATTTATATGTAATATAAAGACTAAATACTTACCTGTAATTCTCGTAAAATAGTCTTGTCGAATATCATTTGAGAAAAACATTTCCAGGCAAAATATTTCTCTTGTTCCATAATAGAGAATTATTGCGCAGTGAAATAAGGCCAGGCACTAATAATACCGGCCTTATTTTGACATCTGAGCTTTAGCAGATGCATGGTAGAATAAGGACTCCCTTAATAAGTATAGTGATTGGCTTTATTTATGTTGGTTTTAGGTCGTGCCTTATTTTGGCCTTATTCAACTTTGGAACTGTTCGTCTAACCGAACAGCTGCCGATCACAAAATCTAAAAGTTTTTAGAAGTAAAAGTACTTAAAACCTTGCTTTTTCAAATGGATTTTTGTAATTGTGTTAAAAAACCCTACAGCACAAAACAATAAACAAAAACTCCTTAAATTTTTTTCCCAATTTTTTAGGTTAATGGTACTGTTAACATGATTTAACTCTAAATATTGGGTACAAGCACTATTTAAATAAGGCCGGTATTAATAATATCCGAGCTTAATAGGGCAACTTGCAATAATTCTCTATTAAGTTTTATAGGCCTACCATTTCTTATTTTAAAAAATAATTAACTTAACTTCCCATGACGGCACTGATAATTTTTTTTGTATGGCAAAAAATGTCTTATGGTGCATACAAGGCGTGGCATAAATTAAAAGAAGATCAAAAATGTTGTTTATCATTCCAAAATTACAAACACACAAATTATAATCATTTTAAGTGGCAAAGCTTTATTGATATCTTAATAAGTTTTATACAGGATGTTTCGAAACTTGGCATGAACGACAACCTATATACAGGATTCCATAGTATCCATACTATTGAGAATTTTGATTCCAAACAAAAACTATGTTATAGACTGCTATTTTAGCTACTTTTTAAAATTATTTTGAAGTATACAGGGTGAGCCAAAAAAACATGGCACACCAAAACAGGTTCTTTTAAATGGGACAACCCTGTATATTTTTGCATTTTCTCGAATCTACATAAAATTCTAAGCATTTTGGCTTGTCATATTCCTATACCTAAAGTTAATAGTTTGGGAGTTATTAACAATTTGAAAATCGGAATTTTTGAACTTTGACGATTTACCAAGCAAAAACAGTTGAAGATAGAGCAAAAACGACTTTCACTTTCCTATCTTAACTTTTCAAGAGCTATCTAGCGGAAATAAAAAGTGGCAAGTAGAAGGTGAAGTGAAGGTGAAGTGAAGGTAAATCAAGAGGTTAAATTCACCTTCATTAACCTTTCAAATCACCTTCACTTTTAATATATTTAACCAACTAGTGACAATACAAAAATCGACCTTACTAACTGTCCAGAGTTATTAGTTTGTGGTTCATAAAATATTTAATGTATGTCTCGAAAATCAATAGTTTTTGAAATATTCCAACAAAATAAGTTTAAGTGTTTTTAACAAATCACCCTGTATCTCAGAAACAACTGAAATGTTTCATCGCGGTAAAAGCACTAGCAGCACTTGCCATTTCGGAAAAAGCAAAAGTGGCATCACCTAAACTAGACACCCTGTATAGGGTATTCTATTAAAAAAATTAATAATTTCTCACACTTTTTTAAGCTACCTTGTATAAATTTAAAAATACATTGCAACCTCTGTGGATAACAATCCTACAACTTCTTAAATTAAATGTTTTTGTAGCTAGAAAAATAAAGAAGCTGGTGGAGTCTATAACCCTGCACTAATATTTTAAAGTTTATTAAAAAAGCGCAAAAAGTCGCAAAACTTTTCTTGGTAACCAGAAAACTAAACAGTTAGAGAAGATAATGTGATACAAATTATAAGAGGGTCGTTAGCGGAACATAAAAAAAATGCTTTTTAAAATGGCTACTTTGCTATAATTTTTATACACTTGATTAAATGTGTTAGTAAAATAGAAAACAAAATTTCAATAAATGAATAAAACACTATATACATACCTGACTAAACACTAATCCCACTAAACAGTAAAAAAAATTCTACAAGAAATTTTTAATACAAGGAATCTTTATAAGACAATGTTTATCATTGAATAACGTTTACTGCATAGAAAACTTGGCTTAATTTAAAGATGGCGTAGAGATTAAAAACAAGTGAAAAATTCAGAATGGTCACAGCCAACTAATAGAATAGAATGTTAGGAAGTAGACTATTGACAATTTACTTAATTTTTTAAGATTTGATATTTCCTTTTTGCCACAATTTTACAAAAATCGACCACGGTATAAAAGACATTATAAAAAAAACATATATATATTTTTTTAAATTTAACACCCTGTAGTTTAAAAACTAAGACCTTTAGAACATATTTCATATTTAGTTTTTTTATATTTTTTATTGTACAATTAGAACTTAAAGTCTGTCGAATAAGTTGTAAAATACCCTGTATAAGGTCAATTTAAAATAGGGCCGAGCAAATTAGGTCAATTCTATATTATTATTTCAGCAGTTAAAACGAAAAATCCAAGGAAGCGATAAAAAATAAAATGCTAAACAATTTTTTTGTTTATTATAAAAATCTGATTTCTCCTGCATAAATTTTTATTAAAAATACTAAATATTACTACTTCGTTTTAATTGTCGTTCTGTCCCTGACCTATGAAAACAAAGTGAACAACATATTCGTGTAATCTCATTGTTGAAAGATATATCGGTAACTGTTAAACAATTCACTGGCATTCATGCAGTTATTAATTTAAACGTGCTACTATTTATAGTAATAAATAGTCGGCTTTTGTGGTCATAAAAAAATTGTAAATATTATTTTGCATTGGCGTGCGTCAAGAAACTGCTTTTTCTTATTTAATCTTTTGCTTTCATAATTTTGTGTTTCTTTTTTAATATGCGCCAATAGTGAAAATAAGTAAAAATTTGTTTTCTTATACAGTGTGTTTCAAAAATCTTTTTAAAAATTCAGATTCAAAGAGGTGATTCTACATAATAAAAAAATGGTAGCATCGTCATCTATTAATTGTTAAAGTCGTGCCAGCACATAACCGCAACGAGCCCGTGGCCGTGCGTTTCCCTGGTAAAATGTTGAGAGATGCGGTGCAAAGTTTGTATTTAATAAAATTGCAGTAATGACCCAATTATACCATGCTTTAAATTACACCTAATCGTAAAATAAACCTTTACAAGGTAGCTAACACAGTTTTAAGGTATTGGCACATATTATCACACTGAGGCCTGTACCGTAGCACGGCCATGTCTAGGTTTTAAAATGTACCATCCACCAATGTATCACTTTTTCTTGTATTGTTTGTTTACAACAGATAACTTTTAATCACAAACTTTTAATTTGTATACGTAATGAAGTAAAATAAAAGGTGACGCCGGTAAACTCAAAGCTTGGTTCGGGGAACATCGGCGCTATCCGATCCACGTATGATTTCATTAACTGGGTATGTTACAGACTGTACGATACACGGTCGTGCTACGGTGCGGGCCTTGTGAGACATTAGTGCGGTTATGTGTGGCCAGACTTTTACCTATACTACACTCAAAGTTTGGGTAAAAAAGAACAGAGATAAGTAGGAAAATCTATTTTATTTAAACAGAGAGATTTACAATAGACTTAGCTTGACAAAAATGCTTTTTATATTTTTGAGGGCAGCGGGCATAAAAACTCCTTTTGAATTTTTCCTTCTTAATTTGCCCCACTTTCCTCACCGTGAATCCGGAGCTCGGTGCGGTTATGTGTGGCCCGACCTTATGTGCAGTGCTGGAGAGCTCTAAACTTACATTGAAAATTGTATTTTTGCATTGGTCTTTTAGAAAATTTGCTTAAAAATTAAGTTAAGCTATCAAAACTCAAAACTATTACAAAAAAAACAATATTCAAAATAGGTAAAAAGCTCTCTAGCGGCACACAATCAATTTGAATTATTAATTCCAATATATTTGTCTGTTTTTGCTTAAGCAAATAATCTTAAAAAATAAGCATTGAAAAATTAAACTTTGGAGAATTGGAACCTATTAATGCATAATTTAAAAAATTGTCAAAATAATATTTTTTCTACTTTAATTCTTCATCTTTATATTTGGCATAAAATTTTAATTCTTTAAAATATTTACTTATACAATTTTATCCTATTTTTAAAACTTATGGTTCTTTACTCTTGGTCCTTTTTTATATTTTTAGTTATAAGTTATAACTCACCCTTTATATTACCATCGAGTAATAATTTGTATTTATCAGTTTTGTACCATGCAACCAGTTTTCCCAGAACGACATTTAAAAATTCAAACATTTTTGGTCCATTTGTCTTCTTATAACACCTATCCTGTGTACACATTGTATATCCACATGTAGGTAATTATTTGTAATATATAATGCATTATTAAAACAATATATTTAAAAAAATGCAAATTTAGGCGGAAAATGCGTTATCGGGTAAGACCGCCCAGAGAAAACTATTGCTCCGTCCAAGGTGGCACCAAACTTTGTTTGCGATTTAGCTCTGTTAGTAATAAGGTTAATGTAATTTATTTTTTATTAATTTTTACGTATAATATGTTAAAAACATTTAATTTATGTTCAGATTTTAGTTTTAGACTCATAATTTTGTTTTTTGGAAGATTCTGAATGTCTAGGAATTATAATAAATATTAGATAACAAACTAGGTGGTTTAATACTTTTAAAAATGTTTTTAAGTTTTCCCTATATGTTAAATTTGTTTTGATAATTACAATTAGCAATACCTACAAATTATGTAATTCATATAATAATTAATTTTAAACCTTTCACTTGATATTTTAGATAATTGTTATTGTTATTATTACAGTTATTTTTAAAGCCTTGCTGCCTCAAATTATCTATATTTTTTACAACCTTGTATGTGATTATGCCAGTTCCTTATTTTAAAAAGCTAAAAATTGTATCTAAGTAATCACCTGTTCTTTGCAGTTTTTTTGCTCCTTGAAAATTTATAGTAAAAATATGGGGACTAGTTTTAAAGTGTGAAATCCCCAAAATTAAATTGTATCAAACTAAAAATTATCAAAGGATCTATACATTAAATCTAATGCATTCTTTCCAAAAGTTTCAACACTCTTTATGGATATAGTCATGTCCTAAAAGTGATTTATTTAAATTCAGCGCTAAAAATTAAAACGATTGGAACAATAATCTCACTGTTGTATTAAAAAGTAAACTTTGAGATTGTACACTTTGAGTCTAGGCCATTCATTTATATTATGCCTTATAGCGTCGTTGCCAAATGTACGCTTTCTTTATTTTAGGGAAATTGTACACAATCTGGCTACTCTGCATAAGGGTGTCTACGTATAACGCAAATAATTATATTTTGTTCTACAGAATCTCTAATATTTATTGACTTCTTGATAGTTAATAAATTATATAACTAGCAAATTGGGTTAATCAATATTTAATTTATCTATATTTTACTTAACTGGACATTCCCTGATTTTTTTCCGCGTCATTTATTTTAATTAATATGTTTTCTTATTGTTAAAGGATCGTGAACTTAATAATTAAATGAAAAAACAAATGCATAAACCAATTAGTTATGTCAATGTATGTGTGTAATAGAACGGTTTTTTTTACGTCTTCGTCATATCTTTAAGAATAATTAATATTTATTTAATAGAATAATTTCACGTAAGCATTTTTTATTAATCATTAATTATTTTTACAAAAACTAAGAAATATCGTACGATTAGTTGCATAAAAAATGAAACTTTAAATAATAAAGTCAATATTTACTATTGAACAATAAGCTCGGAAGTATTTATAGCTCTTTATGGGGGGAAAGGGTTACCCCATGAGAACAATAAATATTTTTTAAAGATATATGATAAGAGGTGGGGGGTGTTAAACACACAAACCTCGCCCCCTTCCCTTATATACGCCCATGACAATAGGTATACAGTGTGTCCAAAAAGTCTGAACCAAATTGGACGAAATTCGGTCCTCCAGGGTAAAACCATACTCTAAATTTAGTGTTGATATCCGCGATGTTGCCAGATTTTCATTTTCGCACAAATTAATTTAAAGTTCTTAAATTAAAATGAAATATTTTTTTATTTTATTATTGGATTTTCTCTATTTTTTGCTATACAATGGTATGAAAGTCCAATTTCTCTTCTTAAGTGGTAATACCAGAAAAATGTTTAATTTAGTAAAAATAATCGGTGTAAAGTGCGTGAGCATTACATTACAAATTGTAAACTGGTGGCTTGATAGTTCTATAATATAAATCGAATTTCTAAATAAAATAAACAATAATACTTATTATTAACAAAATTTAAAAACCTACAAGAATAAACACAGAAAAATCCTACACTAAATGTTTTTTAAATTAAATTTTTATTTAGACGGAGCATTTTGATATTTAAAAACTCAAATTAAACTGGTCATTTCTTATTTTCAAAGTGACGTGGCATCAGTTAAAAATCGCAAGGTGTAAACGGTAAGTAATACCATAAAGTAACATACCTACGGATAAGAGAAACCATGGCATGCTAAAATTTTCGTATCGCTTTTGCGGCAGGCTTGTCATTTTTCCAGTTTACACTTTAAATGCGTCGGTCGAAGCCTCGCCTCGTGTAACATCAGCGGTGGGGAGACACGTAAGCTTACTGAAATGACTAACTGGCGGTATTTCAACGAGAAACGAATAAAATTATATTGGGAGTTTTCGCATGACCTGTCCTTAAATCGGCTATTCCATGATAACTCTTATAATTTCCTTACTCTATGGTAATACGTACGCAGTTTACACCTATTATTTTTCCTAATTAAACATTTTTTCTGTCATTATTACCTAAAAAGAAAAATTGGACTTCTATACAATTGTATAATTGAAAACAGGAATCCAATAATAAAATTTAAAATAGGTATCGCATTTAAAACTTAAAAATTTTCAATTTATTTCTGCGAAACTAAAAATCTGGCAATATCGTCAATGTCAACACTGAATTCAGAGTATGGCTTCATCCTGGAGTACTGAATTTTCTTTAATTGGTTTCAAAGAGATGAGATATTTAAAATTTTCCAGACTTTTGGACACAATGTATGTTTAGCACACCAATTTATGATGAACAAACAGGTTAGTTGATTGGATGGTTTCGGTGGGGTTGATCATGTGGTCTAGCAGATCCCTACCAAGATGCTTATGCGGAAGTGGATTTTCGCTATGTTTATTTTCAAAACGTCTTTTGCAATTTATTGCAGTTGTATATAATTGGCAAGGCAGTTTTCTTTTTCTTTTCCTCAAAGCCTGTATGTTGGGGGACCATTGTGTATGCCCATATTCTGCAAGTGTTTCCTTAGGTGGCAGTGGCCAGTCAGAAATCCTACCAAACATTATTTAAGCTAACATTTTTAGGTTGGCAATGCGAATATTCCTACATTAGTAAATTTCGTTTTTCAGATTTAAGTTGGATGCTTAGGTACTCAAAACGGTACTGAAGAGTTTTAAAATTTAAATATCTTAAAAAATTTGTTGTATAGATTTCAATTACTTAATTTCTAGATTTAAATTACTTAAATTTATCAGTATTCTTTCTTGCCGACCATATACATGATGTTAGGGAAATAATGTTCGTAACTTTAAGAGGCGCTTGCTTGCATAATTCTAAGCAAAAATTTCATTATAAATTACTTTCTTAAATCAATTGTTTTCGAAAAAAGTGAGTCATAATAATTAAATTTTCTTAAACATTTTGCAATGCTGCAACTGATTTATCGAATTGTTTAGGTTGTTATGATATTTGTTAAAAATTGTGCCTTGAATTATTGAACGGTTTTAAGCAATTTCTTGTGGCTAATATTTTTGTTTAATAGCGCGTTCGATTCATTACATTTACTTTAAAAAATGTGACAGGAGTAACCAATACGTGGCGATACACACCACCAATTCCCACGATTATCACTCACTTCTTTAAAATGATGCGATGCACCAGAAAATGGAAAAAACACAGGATTTGTAAATCACAAAAAGTTACAGTTATATATAAGTATTATTGGATGGTCTTCTTGTTGGGTACACGCCTGGAAAGAATGGGACCGCTTCGGTCCTGGTCCCAGGGTATACGAGCTGACCCTGTTCAGCCCTATTGATCCCTATGAACTGGCCTGTCGCCTGAAACAAAATAAAAGAAAAACTCCAAAAAAACCCGAAAAATTCTAATTAAACAAACGACGTTTCGGTGGCAAGTCTGCCACCGTTGTCAAGTTAAAAATTAAGTTAAAAAATAAAAATAAAATATTAACTGACATATATGTCAAACTATTTTCAGTTTGCGATACAAAAATAATCTAAAATTTTAATCATTTTTAATTTAAATATTAGTTAATATTTTATTTTTATTTCTTAGCTTAATTTTCAATCTTGACAACGGTGGCAGACTTGCCACCGAAACGTCGTTTTTTTTATTTAGAATTTTTCAACAGTTCATAAGGGTCAACAGGGCTGAACAGGGTCAACTCGTATACCCTGGGACCAGGACCGAAGCGGTCCCATTCTTTCCAGGCGTGTACCCAACAAGAAGACCATCCAATAAATGAATCCGCCTAACCAATATAGAGCATATCTCCAAATATAAGTATTAGTAATTACAATACTTCTCGTACTCCGAGTCAAATCACTACGCTTCCCGCTTCCTGTTTCTAGAAGTCTTTGGGAGTCTTCTACGAATGTTCTTCTAGCTGGTAACCTTCGATCAGAAAAACATTCTTTGTAAATGCGTCTAGCTTCTTCAGAATCATAAACAATTTCGTGATATTCGCGTACCAAAAACATCTTTTTCGTATCAAAAGCACGCACTGATACAGAAATACATACTGAAAATAAAAATGTAAATTCAATTCGGGTAAACGTTCCTTGTATTAATGTATACAAGAAACTACCAAACAATTTTTTCCCAATGTAGGTATTTATCTTTTTGCCTACGATGTTGCGACGACGTTGCCAATTGTGTGAGGGATTTTGTTTGTCTGTTTTTCTTCGGAAAATTGTTTTTAATAAGCCATATTTTTTTAGAGACAGTTAATTAATAAATATGATGTAATAAATAATAAATTTTACGCTATTAGGCATATGATTTTAAATAATTAAGGTGCAAAATTAATTTAATATGATCAAAGGGAAAAAAATTAGAATTTATTTTCTTCGAAACGACTGATTTTTGGACATAATTGTGTAAGTTAGAGAGAACTTTTTACTTAAATAATAAAAGGAATCACCTTAAAGTTACGAACATTATTTCTCCAAACACCCTGTATTTGCAGAAGCTGTAAAAGCCTAATGTTTGACTATATTATACCTAGTAAGTAATTATGGTTACGGACTTTTGAAACCGATTTTTTATCGGGGTAACTAGCGTTACTGACTTTTTGAACCAATAATTTAATATTTTTTATTCAGGTGTTTTTCTCAATATGAAATGCTCAGAGTGTAGTGATAAGTGCCATTGCTAAGTCGCTATAATAAATTTTATTATGTAAAATCCACTTATTATAATATATAAATTATTTTTAATTTATCAAGGGTAAGTGCAAAAGTAACCTTCAAAATATTAAGAGATTTTTGTAAATGTATGCAATTACCAGTAAAGGTTGCAATAATTCCGCGATTGCTATAATTTACATTCACCACATTTAAGAGCCTATAATAACTTTACAAATTAAACTTACTCCACATCTACAACACCAAGGAAATGGAAATCCTGATTAAAACATGCATTTAAAGAAATCTGAGCGGATCAAGGCAACTTCCGTTAAAATTTTGTGTTGATCAGCCTTGACTTAGACTAATAATTATGATCATGATAATGATCGAAATGGTTTTCATGTGTTGCAATTTAACGATATTCTTTTATTTTTAGTGGTAAAAGATTGGTAGCGGATTGGGGACTATTTAGCTCACCGGCAAAACTTTTTAATAGCCCCCTTAATCACTAGCATACTGAGGGGGCCCCAAATGAGGGTCCTCATATAAAATAAGGTAACTATTAGGGTTTAGAAGCGTTGTTGTGAGGGTTTTTTGTAATTTTTAGTACCAAAATACAAAAGGTCCCCAATCTCGTTAAAGTATATCATGTTTAGTTGGAAGGGAGCCCCATTTTGAGGGTAAGGACCTTTTTTTTGCTTGTAAAAATTTTTCGAACTAGGTAAAGAGAGGCCTCGACCTTATAAAAGTATACCATATTAGGTTGTAAGGGAGGCCTTATTTTAGAGATAAGGACTTTTTTGCTTGTCAAAAATAAGTTCCGAAAAATAAAAGACAGGGGCCCCAACTTTGCTTTCCGCCCGGGCCCCGATACCTCTAAGTACGCCACCGCCCTTGATCCTTACAATTTTTTAATATTTAGGCATTTGCAATTAAAATATAGCAAAGAGTTGGCGCACCGCGCATTTGCTCGGCGTTCGGTAGCTCAGATTTCAATTGAATTTGAAACAGTTGTTAAATATTGCACCTTCGCTCAAATGATACATAACTTAAAAATGCAAAGGATTAACACTTCCTGTGTTCTAAATAAATAAGTATTAAAATAAGCATAAAATTACCCTCCAGTTGCATCTTTCCACAGAGAAGCTTGTGATGCAACACGTATGCATCCCTATACGGTCCAACTTGACATGCCCCAAACTTCTCACTTTCTTGGATCTTTTATATTTAGAGTTTCTTAAGTGAGGAACCTGCTGCCCGCAGATGTCTTTTCTTTCACTTAAGAAATTCTTTCGGTAGCTCAGATTTCAATTGAATTTGAAACAGTTGTTAAATATTGCACCTTCGCTCAAATGATACATAACTTAAAACGCAAAGGATAAAAAAAGGAAACACTTCCTGTGTTCTAAATAAATAAGTATTAAAATAAGCATAAAATTACCCTCCAGTTGCATCTTTCCACAGAGAAGCTTGTGATGCAACACGTATGCATCCCTATACGGTCCAACTTGACATGCCCCAAACTTCCCACTTTCTTGGATCTTTTATATTTAGATTTTCTTAAGTGAGGAACCTGCTGCCCGCAGATGTCTTTTCTTTCACTTAAGAAATTCTTTCTCTTGAGAAACCCAATCTCGCTTATATTTCTTTTGTTTACCAAAAATATGATGTCTGTGCCAGCACTGAAATGGATTTCGTTATTATCTTTTTAAAATCCATTTAGGGAGTTCCCTTGACGAGGTGATCACGAATATTGAGACCGCCATATATGGAAGCGGAGATTTAACCCTGCCAATTTTGATATGTTTCGGGTTTCAGACTGGGCGAACGCATTGCTTCTTTTGTTGGACAAGTTGACCACAATGTTTTACATGCATTTTTAGACACTGTGCCAAAAATGGTAAGGGTTACAGTCACAAAACCATAAAGCTCAAAACTTGCATCTTTTGGGTATGGGACCCATACTATTTTTGGCACAATGTTTAAAAATGGCGTGTAAAACATAGTGGTAAACTTTTTCGGCAAAAAGTGACGCGTTTGCCAGTCCCACATCGGAATCATGTCAAAATTGGCAGGCTGGGTTAAAGCGCCGCTTCCATATATGGCGGTATAAATATTCGTGGTAGACTCGTCAAAAGGACCCTCTAAGTAGGTTTAAAAGGTTATTAGCATGATGTTCATTCTATTGCTGGCCCAGGCACTTATAGAAACACTTTGCAAAAAACGCAAGTCTTTATCTCTAATAAAAACCAGGATATCCTGCAATTGCAACGAAATTTGATACCTGTATCTGTATATATTTATACTAACTTTTAAAATAAGACACACCATTTTACAAAATACTAACATAATTATTTTACATTAACCTTACTATAAATGCAAAAGTTTTAATTCAAGTGGCTAATTCTATAGGTATGATAATTAAGCTTTTTTTTGTTATAAGTATTCACAGAACTTAAGATTATTATGAGTTTTTTAATTACCTTAATGAGCGTTTTAAGAGGTTTTATATGCATTTCCAAGGATAAGCTGCCCATAAATCAAAGAAGTTGCATAATTTTGCGATAAAAAATCGATTTGAAATCATTACATGGCATTTTTGTAGTGAAGTAGTAAAAAATTAATTTAAAACAGGAAATGCAATGTTTGTAAGAAAAAAACTGTTAATATTACAGAGAATACCTACATGCTTGATTTGGACATATCCTAAGTTTACACGAGCCTTTTAATGGGCATTAGCCAAATGCAAATATAAATAAAACCCATGAGTAAACGCTCTAAAACCTTTTAAAAGTCGTGTAAACCTATTAAGTGATACCCTTACTTTTGTTAAGGGCAGACCAATGAGGCAAATTAAGCTATTATACAGCGTGTCTTCAGAAGTTCTTATCAAATGGAAAACTTTTTTATTGTAAGCTTTACGAAAAAAAAATGCTTCCTTAAGAAACATTTTGCTTGGTAAAAGAATTCCTCAAAAAGTGTTTGTTGGATACACAGGTTGGTTTTAAAAGGTCGTGTTATCAAATTTAATAAAGGCGTCGAAACTTATACTTATTACGTATAAAATATATGTAGTTGTACATAATTGGGTAAAATAAAATTTTAACAAAAGTGAAAAGAGATATTAATAAGGAGTATTTTTATTTCCCAGAAATGTTTATTTATTTAGAACATCCATAAATGATAATAATTAGATTACGCCATAATTTTTTAAAATTTTGAAATTGATATATAACACAAAAATATCTTTTAAGTGATTTGCTGGCTCTTTAGATGCGCGCCTATGCTTTAATGACCTCGCGGAGTCCAATTTTCAGCGTTAAAAAAATAGAAATATTGAAGATAAAGTACCAGAAGTTAAAACTTTTTTAATATAAATTTCGATCTTTATTAGGATTTTTCTAAAAATTCCCTAAATGTAATTATTTTTATAGTTATTAACAAAAAACTAAACACATTTTTTTTGTTTTGTTAATAACAAACGCAATTTTTTATATGCTAATAATCCTTTAAAAACATTTTCTAGACATTATTTTGAATTAAATGAGCTATCGCAAATAGGTATAGGAGCTTCATTTTAATTTGCCATTTTCTTGAACTTGTTGACTAGACTATAGGCCAACAGACTGTATATCAAAAAACGTTTTAAAAAATAATTTTAAAACTACATTTAATTCCAAATCTCTCTTGCATTAATATAACGTTATTAATTTAGATCTCTAACTTTGGTAAAATTAAACAATTTATATTAGATTTAAAACATGATATAAATGATCTTGACCCACAAACAAAAACATTTGCCCTTAAAATAACTACCATAGTTATAAAATGAATAGGTGCCCAACCATGGGCGTATATACGTGGGGTTTTAGGGGTTTAACCTCCCCCCATAGCCTGAGGAATGAGGGAAATTTGTATAGAAAATACTTTGTTCCTTATGTTTTTTATGTGTTCGGTTATGTGGACCTCCTCCCCTAATCATACAGGAATAAGAAAAAGAAGGAAAGAACATGTCGTAGATAAAATACGTTCGTGTGCCCACCGCTACCTTCTTCCTCTACAAAATCTGCAGAAAATACAATTGATGTTTTGCTTTTTATACAGAAAATAAAATCAATTTAAATAATTTGTCAGGCGCTCAACGCATTTCTAAATGTACAGCGTGTCTTCTGGAGTTCTTACCAAATGGAAAACTTTTCAAATATTAACTTCACCAAAAAAGTGCCTTTTCATAAAAAGCTTGATAAAAAAAAATGCATTTCCACAAAAATATTTGTATGTTGGATGTACAGAGGGGCCTCAACAGAATAAAAATACAGGGTATTTCCTAACTATGGGACGAAACTTATGTCATATTTTAGAAAGAAAAGTTTCTATAAACATATCTTTGTTTCTAAGATACAGGTAGTTAATTTTTTTTTGAAGTATTTTATAAATATCTTAAATATGGAGCCAGATACGAAAAAATGTACGGCAATTAAAAGTTGTATTTTAAGGAAAATTTCAAGGAAAAAAATAAAAAAACTACATAAACAGCCACTGGCGTACATTTTTCCCTCAATAATATTGGCTGTGGGGCCCGCTAAGATGCCACTGGACCTAATAAAGTCAATCTAGTTAGGGCTTTACAAGCGCTTTATTACATCAAACAAACGTACCAGCTTTCAATCAAATCGGTTTAAGGGTATTTAAGATATTTTTAAATACCAACTTTTTTTTACTGTTAACGTCCTGTATCTCAGAAACGAAGTACCATGTAGACATATGTTTATGGAAACTTTTCTTCATAAAATGACATAAGAAATTACTTTTTACAGTTTCGTACCGTAGTTAGGATATACCATGTATATAAATTTGGAAACAAATCTTTTTTAAGCCACCCTGTACATTTGTACATCCAATATACAGTTATTTATGTGAAGATGTATTTTCTCGTTAAGCAGGACTTTTATAAAGAGGCGCTTTTTTCGAAAAGTTAATAAATAAGTTTTCCATTTAGTAAGAACTTTGAAAGAAATTTGTAAATTTAAAAAATATATATATTTTATTTCAGAAAATGGGGACAATCCCACAACTCTCTATAGTAAAAGGGCCTACCAGACCACTACAACCGAATTTCTTGCACAGAATTTTTGAAAATGTAGCTCAAGGACCTGCTGGAAGTAATACTGCTGTAATTTACAATGGTAAACCATTTATATTTAAATTTAATACTCGTGTATTTTATTTAAAGACAAAATTAATTATATGTAGATAATGTTTATAGTTTTAACTTGACTTTAAACGCAAAATTGTTTTCAGAAAACGAAGGAAGCAGACATCACACGTACGAACAGTTAGACAAATTGACAAATAAATTGGCTAGAACAATACACCAAACCATTGTGCAAAAAATCTTCCCCCAAATCAGGATGGTGATTATATTGTGGCTGTTAATATGCATCCCAGTGACAGGTAAATAAATATATAAACCAATAAATACTGTTCTTTCATTTAAAAAATGGACATTTTATAGAGTATCCCTTTTATTTCTATTTAACTCGTCTTTTTAATAATTATTTCAAAATCTTAGACAAAAATTCATAAAATGGCGAAATCACATTTTTTTATTGCAGAGAAAGCCATTAATACTACTCTGCTCTGGTTAGTTTCTCAATCAATCTTTAGGGGTGACCCTGTATTTAAATGTAATCAATAAATATTTTTTAGCTTAGTTATAACGTTGCTATCCATATGGAAAGCAGGATGTGCCTATTTGCCATTAGACCACGCTTTTCCAGGGCCAAGAATTGAACACATTATTCGTGAGTCCAGACCAGTGATGGTAATTTTTGATGAAGGTAAGGTTATTAGATAAAAAAACCGGAAAATGTTCTACAAAATAAAAGAGAAAATTCTTGTCAAAAACCTAGAAATATCAAATATATTTTTAAATGGTTGATGCTCCATACCGGCTACACAAAATAATTTTAGAAATATGTAAGTAAGTTGACCTAGATATACTATGTCGACCTATTTTGATGTCATATAATTTTGTACACATTATGTATTTCTAATAGACGCCGTATTTTTCTTGTTTTATTTTTCTTAAACGACCTTGTATAAAAAAACACAGCAATGCTTAGTAAAGATATTACAAAAAAAAATATCTCTTACTATCAGTCTATTAAGTAGTTTTTATGCCGTAGGAAAATACCTTATAGACAGCCAATTAAATTGTATAATAAAAATGTCAATCATATGTGTTAACGATTATGATCTATTTATTATTCAATAAGAACTTTTTAAAGCAAAACAATACATTTATGTCATGTGTTTATAATAGTAATATTTTTTTATCCATTTCAATTTTTTTTGCAGCACAATAATAATTTCACCATACTGCAAATATCTTACTTTTAATTAGATTTTATTATAATTTTTTTTTATTTCTTCTTGTTTTTATGCCGCAAATGACAAATTGTTGTCTTTCATGGCATGCAGTTGAAATTTTATCTCTTAAAGCATAACTTATTGTTATTTACCGGTATTTTACCTCTGAAAATAAGTAAACATTTGTTTAAGTAAAATAATTTTTTTATGCTAAGATTAAATAATATAAAAAAATGCCCAATGGACTTAGACTTTATTTAAAAGGTTTTTGTATCGAGGCTTGCCCTCTGGAGGTAGTTTTGTTTCACCATAGCAGGGATAGCAAACCAATTGCACGCGTGCCACAAGTGGCACGCGAGGTAAAATTTTAAGCACGTGAGTGTGATGATGTTTTTTCTTTGATAAGGTTGTAATTTTATAGATGGGACTTTTTTGCTCTTGAAAAATATTTACGAAGGAAAAAAGCAATGTCGTGGAATACGTAAATAAAGAAAGAAGTTAATGAGAATCTATTGTAAAAAAGTTTTTTTGCTCTTCAAAACTTTAACTAAATAAAATATATCATGGCACGCGTAGGACATTATTTTACATTTTTGTACAAAAAAGGCACGTTTATACGAAAAGGTTCGCCATCCCTACTCTATAGTGTAGAATCCGAATTAGAAGCCAATCAAAGTTTAAAGGTACCGGCAGTACGATACGTAAAATATTAGTGTAGTGTCGACTAGAATAAAAAAATATGTAGCAAATTTTAGCGCCTCCTTAAGAACGATACCGAATAAGGGATTCTAATTGGCTACAACCTATACAGGGTGTTCCAAAATTATTGCACTAAATTTTAATGACATATTCTACGTCGAAAACAAGCCCTAGTTAATATATAGGTTATATAAACATATGTCCAAAAACCTTTTAGAGGTACGGAGTGTTGAAATTATAAGATTTTTTTAATCAAAATTCCTAAACCAAACTCTAAATATTTAATTGGTATTTGGTACATTGCTTTAAAGCAGCAAAAGTAAAAAATATAAAAAATACCAGTAGCGTTTGTACCATATTTGTATGGATTATGTTTAGAAAAAAAAGGTGCGCTCCTGCTTTTTCCTAAAATAAAAATTATTTTTAAACTTCCCAAGAAATTTGGAACAAATTTGATTTTTTACTTTATCCCGAACGATGAATCGTTTTCTAAAAAAAATAGAAACCTCTTTGATGCATGATCAGTTTGTTAAAAAAAACTTTTACAAAAATAATTTGAAATTTAAACTTTTAATGTTTAATATTTGTGTCATAAGTTTGGCAAATTCGTTATGCATTAGAGTGGTTTTAATTTTCTTTGAAAACAGTGCATCGTTCGGAAAAAAGTCAAAAGATCTAATTTTTATCAAAGTCACTGGGGTCCTTTTTTAATAAAAACACCCTAGGTATTTTTAATATTACAATCTAGTTAATATTGACCAATATGCAATTTCTGATCCTCAAAATTAAGAGCTTACCCTACGATGTCTCTTATTTTTTTTTATTAAAAGAACGCACCTAACATAATAAGCGGTAAACGCAAACACTCTGCTTTCTACTAAAACAATTAAACCAACTCAAAGGGCTTCTTTCACTTAAGTCTTTTTACTTGGTCGGTGTTATCAAGGAGCTGAATGGTCTTGATATTTACATGATTATGAAGTCGCTGTTTATGACGTTATGCTACACACTTGATGATCTTGTACACTGTTTCCATGCCCAGGTCCCAAGGGAGGTCACTGTTTTCCACGTACCAAGGGGCATCCACGATGTTTCTTAATACTTTAAACTGAAATCTCCTAATTACCTCGATGTTGCTTGTTTTGGTACAGCCCCAGAGTTGGCAACAATATAACCAAAGAGGTCTTATTATTTGCTTATAAAATAAAAACTTATTATGTAAAGACAAACTGAAGTTCCTTTCTATTAGGCAATATATTTTCTTAAATTTTATACCAAGTTCTTACGTTTTTTTCTCGACATGTGCTTTTCAGCCTAATTTAGTATCTAAAGTTATAACTAAGTACTTTGCCGTGGTTGCATAAGGCACCTGTATGTTAATAATTCTAACTGGAATATTTTGTGTTTTTTTAATTAGTAAAATTGACGTGGAACAGATTAATTTTTATTTAACCTGATTTTCCATTTGTTAGTCTATCCATAAATTTGGTTTACTGATGTTTGAAGTTTGTTAGTTGCTTCTTCAATAGTGTCTTCTGCAGCTAAAATAGCAGTGTCGTCTGCAAAAGCAGCAATGGTATCATTTTCTGGTATCGGTAGTCACACGTGTATAGTAGGTCACTTACATAAAGGCTTCCTTCTCTTGCCCATCGTCGAGCTGTGGGAGATTTATCACTTTTTATAGGTACTTCCATGGCTTCTGCTTTGAAGAATTATCCAGTATAATCCCTCTACTCACGGTTCCCAACAGAGAAACTCGTGGTGCCACGCGTATGCATCCTTATACGGTACGTTTTAATAAGGAGCGCTCGATTTTTATATTTGTCCGAAAATATAGATTATGTTTGTGACGTCACCTTTTGCCATAATATTTTTTAATCTAATGGATGGTATTTATTTGGGTACACGCCAAAATAAAATTAAAAGTACTAAAAAACCAAAAAAAATTTAAACAAGTAAAAGATAATTAAAAATCGACGTTTCGGTGGCAAATCTGCCACCGTTGTCAAGACAAATGGAATAAAAATAATAAAAATAAAAACTTACTATTATTTAGGTTTTTAAAATTCAAAATTTTTTATGTTTTTCTAGGATATTCTGAAAACTTTGACATTAAATGTCAAAACATGTTTGTTTAAAAAAAAAAGAGGGACTCCAGCTCTAATTTCTTTTGGGTTTAAATAAGCGTTTTCCTGTTTAGTTCTAAAATATCTTTCTGATATATAGGACTGCAAAATTTGCGAATATTGTATTGGCAGAAAAGTTTTAAGTTTATAAATTAAACCCCTATGCCATACTTTGTCAAACGTCTGTGCCACGACTAGAAAGATGGCTAAATACATTTTCATTTCTTTTAACGAGTTTTCGATAATCTTAGTTATTCGATGCACTTGATCAATAATGGAATGTTTGCTTGTAAACACAAATTGATGTGTTGGAATTAAGTTTTTGGCTTGAATAATAGGGTTTATTGTTTTAAGTAAAAGTTTTTCAAACAGCTTTGACATAATAGATAGTAATGATATTGGTTTATATGAAGAAACTTTATGAGGAGGTTTTCCAGGTTTGGCAATCATTATTACTTTGACTGCTTTTCATAATCTGGTACATCTGGAAGGCTGCATTAATCAGTTAGTTTTACAATAGCCTTTTTTAAAAGGTTTTGCAGTAATTTATCTGTGATTAAGTCATAGCCAGGAGCTATTTTAGGATCTATATTTTCTTTGATTGGCGTACCATTAAAAAAATTAATTCATACAAATATGGTGCGGACGCCACTGGTATTTTTTTAAATATTTTTATTTAATGGGTTTTGCTGCTTTAAAGTAATGTAGCAAATACCAATTAAATATCTAGAATGGGTTGAAAATTATGATAAAAATTGTTTTTTTTCTTATAATTTCAACACCCTGTATCTCTGAAAGGAAGCGTTTCCGAAAATATTTTTATGGAAAACCAGGGCTTATTTTTGCGTAAACTATGCCATTAAAGTTTGGTGCATTATTTTCGGAACACCCTGTATACAAATTATACAATATTATAACTTATTCATCTTAAGTAATTGTTATAAAATACTGTACATTACAATAATTATAGCCCGATATTACTAAACTTTGTTGTTTTGTTCTTTTCAACTATTTTATTTCCTGTTAAATTTGCATAATTTTTAATTAATAGTTACTACTGATTTTATCAATGTTTACGTCAACGTAGGACCATTAATAGTGAATAATTGTAATATAATTTCTAATAAGGTGGGATTACCTTCAAAGCATTTGAGTAGGTTTATTTATTGCAAAACGGTTTTAACAAAAGGTAAGGGACATGGGTTTTAGGTTTATGTCATTTGTGATGTATGCTAAAATCACAGAAAAAAATTATTTTGTATGTGGTAAAATTGAGATTTAAATTAGGATAATACATTATCCGTTTATTTTCAATAATTTGACCAAGGCATAGTATGTAAAAACTGCAATTATCTTTAGAAGTGACCTTTCTGTACAAATCAAATTGACGATTGACAAAATAGATATAATATGGCTGCCGGCTAAGAACAAAATTGCATTGCATTACAAAATAAGTCAATCCCTTGATACGACATTATCTTCTTTTGTTTTTTTTTAACAATTAAGGCGTTTAATAAGGACCCCTTTATTTTTATTAAAATTTTTTATGTAACATAATGTCTTTAACGTATTAATATGTTAATAACAAAAAGAATCGGTACCTGTAAACAGCGACGAATCAGTCCTTTAACTTTGTGAGGGCTGCCTTTAAGAACAACTTTGAAAATTTCAAAAAATAAGTTTCTTCTGGGCAAGCAAATGTTTTTGCCAAAACAAAAAACAGCTGTCATCGCTAATATATTGTTATTTAAAATAAATTTTAAGTTATTAGGCTGTTAATTAAAATTATATTGAAAAATCAAGCAAATTTTTTTAAGTAAAGACCTTAATAAATTCTTAAATGATTATAGTTATACAAAGCTACAAGGTAGATGATTTTTATTTAAAAATATTGTAAAACAGTAAGCGCATTTTGTTGCAGTCTTTCTGGTTGAGAAAGAAACTGCTAGCAACAAAACGGTTTGGAAAAAAAAGTAATTGTCCATGTTGTCAACATAACTTAAAAGCAAAAATCAAAGTTACAGCAATTAAGGACGGCTCCAAAACAAAAAGATAAATGCGGTTATGTAAATTAATTTAAATTATCAATATTTTGGGTGTTGTAAATATTCTTTTAAAAGAAGGAAGAACTTTAAAATTATTAATTTTTAAACAGCTGTTTACCCCACTTTAAACCAACATTCCACTCCACTAGCTCTACGGTCAAAATAGTCGGTAGAGCTAGTAGTGGCTGCAGAAACCGGTGGAATTTGCAAGGAAACGCTGTTTTCGTACCATTCTGATTCCGGAATGGCAGCAATAAAACTCACCTAGTATGATATACCGCAGTAAGAAAAAATATACTGTTTAAGCAAA
>JACEGR010006112.1:0-64745 GCA_014170235.1 Listronotus bonariensis
GGCCCTGGCTTTATTTTATAAGTCTCCATCAACTTACAAGTTTATGAGGTCAAGAGGAGTAGTTCTTCCTCCCCTTCCACTATATCGCATTGATTAGAAAATTATAAATGTAATCCAGGCTACAATAAACATTTGTTTAATGTTTTAAAATTAAAGGTGGAAACAATGACAAAAAGTCTAAGGAATGTGTTCTTCTAATGGATGAGATGGCAATTAAAAAATGTTTAGAATTTTCTAAAAATAAAGATATCATTGAAGGTTTGAAGAGTTAGGTGAATTTGGGCGTCGCGATGTATTGTTAATTCTTAAACAAAGAGTATAAATTTCGAATCGATATTTGCTCTCGTCTCGTGTTAATATAAATTATAATTAATTAGGTGATTGAAATCCAATGCATTGTTTTAAACTGACTAAACTGCGCGTTGGACAAGTAAACAAAGGTATGTTGGACTTAATAGTTTATGTAAATTAGGTAGGTTAAGAAAAAACAATTTTCGAGATTTCTATGATTGTAAAAATTAAAAAGACTGCTGAAACAATCACTTCCCATTTTTCGTGCCTTATTTTTACTAACATTCACTCTGTAAAAAGAAAAACTTTACGTCGTGTTTAAATTTTTTGAGTTATAACCTTATGTAAAATAAATGTTTATTTAATTCATACGGCTAGTTAAGTTAGTAACTAATAATTTAGTTACCTTAATGATACTTATTATTTATCCTATATTACTTGGTACGCTATCGCTAATCGATTTTAAAAACAACTTTGCATAGTTGCTAGTGATAGTGATTCCAAGTTATTGATAACATGTTTTTTACTAATTTACTAATCTATTTCTTTTTGTCTAGTCCAGGATATCAAGGCATCTAAGAAAAAAGTTTAGTCTGGAAGTTTTACAAAAAAAATGATGAAAATAAATCTAAATGTAAGTTATGTCAAAAAATTATCAAGTGTACTGGAAATACAACAAACTTAATTGGGCACATTCGCAATGTCCACAAGGCTATTAAAATGAAAATCGCTACATTTCAAAAGAATACATCGAAAACAGAAAATATCACGCAATCTGGTCCAGAGCCAGCTGCTTCAAGTTCCAAAGAGTCACCTCATATTGGTATTGTTGATGAACTTTAACCTGAATCGGAAGCCGTCATTCCTTTTACAAGTTGTTCCCAAAGTGCCTCAAACAGTTAGATAATACTTTAGATTGTGACTCCAAAGTAATCCCTTTAAAACGTCAAAAGTCTATCAAGTCCAGTTTTCAAGAAATATCCTCCTATTCAGAATCTTTGTTCGTTCTTTTATCCCTAGAGTTTCTAGGTTGTGGAACCTGCTGCCCGCGGAGGTCTTTCCTTCCCCCAAATCTTCAAGTATTTAAGTCCCGTGTCAACAAACTCCCTCTTACCTCGCTTAAGACACCCACGGTACGTTAGTATTTAGGCTTTTAGCCTTCGTGGCTTGTCCAAAGAAAAAAAATCTGACACGAAAACAAGAAAACTTAACAATTATTTGCTATACATGATTTGTAAAGATCACCAGCCTCTTTCATTCGTAAAGAATGAAGGATTTAAAAAATCTTATGAAGGCAGTTGCTCCTCAATATAAACTACCAAGTAGAACAACTCTCAGACGATGGTTGGACAATAAATATAAGGCTGTTTCAAAAACTTTCAGAAAAAAATTGTCTACAATAGCAGACCTAACCTTGACAACAGATATTTGGTCTGATACATTAAATATGAAGGGGTTTATAGACATAACTGTTTACTTTGGAATAGATATTGAACTCGCTTCAGTTACTCTCGGCGTATACGATGCCGTAGCTCTTGCATGCATTTTAGACTCCGACAAGTCTGATAAAAGTGAAGAGACCTTTTCATTATGGAGTAACCATCACAAACTGATACAGCGCAATTGGAAGAGTACCAAATCTAAAGACAGCTTGTCTGATGAACTGTCAGTTTACCTCCAACTCCTCGCTGCTTGAGTATTACAAGGGTGTATGTAACAAAATTCTAAAATCTGCAATTTTCATATCACAAGGTCCTATGTATAGTAAGCTACACATAGAACCTTTTAGATCTTAAATATATGCACACAATCCTTAAAAATTAATAGAAAAACAATGGTGTATGTTTTGAAAATACGAAAAAGGAGTAACACAGTTCTATGTTGAACATAAGACTTTGTTTCTCTTAAAATCTTACTAAAATTTTCTATGTTCAAATAACACGGTTCTATGAAGTACATAGAACCATGGAACTTTCAGAAATTTACTGCTTTAATATTGCATAGGCTTATGTTGTTACATACACCATTGTAACAGTGATTTATGACACCATTTATAGGTTATGTTATAAACAAGCAACGTGCATATTGCTTTATTGTTCTGCTAATTTATTTAATAAATGAGTTATAATGGCCGAAAATAGTGACAATAGTGATTTTTGGGATGGTGATGATCCTGATATAGATGTGGATTATGTTCCCGAAGAGAAAACGTCTACAAATATAACAAGGTAAATGCATATTTATAATTCTAATTAAATTTTGTCATAGCAGATATTTTAAATGTATGGGAAACTTTAAATTTTGACCTTTTGCAACTTTTAATTCCACATATTTAAAAGAATTGTGTCAAACATTAAAAAAAAACAAAAAATTAAGAAAATTTAACCACATAAGACAATAAGTTTTTTATTAAAATAATCAACTGTGTAGGCAAAAAGAGTAAAAGGGTTAGTAGTTAGTAGTATTTATGTTGTTTTGGTGCGATTTCTTTCTGATAGTTTGTGTTTAATAAGAGATCTTTCTTTTCAGAATAAAAATTCGGGGAAGGTTTATAGATATTCCTTTATTGTGTGACCAAAATGAGACGGACGAATGTTTAGGAACAGTAAGAGTTGCTCAAAACAATGAAACTACTTCATCTAGCTGTATTAGCAGTGCCAATTCTACTGCTACAAGGTAATTTTACATTTAGCAACTATGACCGTTTTGTAACGTTATATTGTGTTTTATAATATACCTACTTACGGGCTTAAAACTGATCGCAGGTATTTTGTAATCTTCTGAATTTTATTTGTTATAATCAAAAACTATTGTTTTTTTTGCAGTGTCGCTGCCCTAGAGAAAAATAAAAAGCCTGTGTCTATGCTAAGAAAAGGCAACACCACAGACGTGATAAATAATGACACTATAACCAGTACAAAACAAACTACACTAAAAGAAATCTCGTCAAATCAAAATGAAAATTTATTAAAGCAATGTGATCGAAATTCTGAGACACGACTTCAGCAAAATAGTAACAGTGGACAAGAGATAGAAAAAAAACTTACAAGAAAGAGGATTAGAAATCCAGAGGGATGGGCCTGTAACATTCGAAAGGAAAAATTTGACAGAGGGTTAGAATATATTTCATCACGAAAGAAGTTAAGACCAGCTAAAAAGATAAACACAAAAAAGATTGCTTCAAGAAATGCATTTATAAATGTGCTAAAAATATAAGTGAAGAAGATAGAAGACAAATATTTGCTGATTATTATAAACTTGATAGCCGTAAAAAAGAATGTTTATTTTAAGTACAACAGAGATGAGTATTCCACAGCGAAGAAGAAAGGGAAAGAATGCCGAAAACTCTAAAAAAGCTAAAACATTAAAATTCTTCTTTATTTTAAGTAATAAGAAAATACAGGTTTGCAAACCATTTTACTGTGGAACACTAGGCATAAGTGAGAAACCCATATACACTGTTTACAAACATTCAACAGAAACAAACACACTTCGCAAAAGTATTCAGGGAAAGCACAAAAAAAAGTTACTTCAGATGAAGCAGCAAATCTTGTCAGAGAACACATTAAGCTATTTTCCGTGATAGAAAGCATTATTGCCGGGCTGATATCAAAAGAAAGTACATAGAGGGCGACCTATCAATTCAAAAAATGTACAATATTTATGAGGATTTCATAAAAGAGAAAGGCTTGACGCCAGTTAAAATTAATGTTTATCGCAAAATATTCTGCACTGAATTTAATTATTCATTCAATAAGCCTTCAAAAGATTTGTGCGACCTCTGTGCAGAAATAGATTGTCTGAAAAAAAAAAAAGAAACTACCCTTAATGAAGAAAAGAAAAATGAATATGAAAAACACTTGCAGGAGAAGATTTCTATGAGAACAGAGAAAAAGAAGGATGTGGAAAGTGGTAAAGCAGTACTTTGTTTTGACTTAGAAAACGTATTGACCTGTCCAAAAGGAGACGTTAAAAATTTCTTTTATAAAAGCAAGCTAAATGTGTATAATATGACTGCTCACCTTTCCATAAACCGTACCGTTTATTGTGCAATATGGTCAGAGGCAATGCATGGCCGGGCTGGAAATGATATTGCTAGTGCTGTATACAGAATCCTAAAAAGGGTTGTGGAGGACTATCCATTATTAGAGGAACTTATTTTGTGGAGTGATAGTTGCGTTCCGCAAAATCGCAATAGCCTTATGAGTTTTGAAATTTTCTGTACCTGGGCACTCCTGCATACAAGAGGTCGATTCAGTTCATAGTGCCATTGAACGCAGTTTGAGAAAATCGGAATATTTTTCTCCACTTTCACTATTAAGAGTTCTTTTGAAAGTAAATACACGAAAGCCTTACACCATACTTCAGATGAAAGAGCAAGATTTTCTAGATTTTTCATGGTATTCATCAAAACTGAATTATAGTGCAGTTCCGTTTTCAAGGGTGGTTTCTTTACAATTTACTAATAACGCATTTTACGAGGTCGGTTTCCGAACCTCTTTCAACCAACATAAGTATAAAATTATCAGTTTAAGACAACGAACTATAAGGAGACTGGTTACTGCCGAGACTGAAGAAATACCGATATCAATAAAGAAAAATAATTTTAAAATCAACTTGCCTCAAAATAAGGTAGAAGCTCTCAAATCTATGTACAAGTGGATGCCTGAGGTTGACAGAACCTTCTATGTTCATATTTTTTCCAAAATGTCCAAGGAGAAAGAGTAACAATAAGACATTAATAATAAAAAGATAGTGTTACTAGGGTTTATGTTTCATATTTTTGTATGTTTCGTTTTTGTAAGAGCAACAAAGTTCTATGTTATTTTATTTTTTCAATAAAAATATCCTAAAATAATAAATATTTTGTCTTTTTTTTCTTTAATTCTTCTTGTCTGGTGGTTTTATATTAATTTAAACTGAAACAGAAACAAGCCTATATTATTACATACCTAATTTACTTATACAAATTTTAAAAGTTGTTTTTCTCCTTTTCGTGATTTTGTATCATACAACCTTGTAATACTAAGGCAGCGTCCTGTTGGAAGACTTAACGATAATCCACTGCAAATTTGAAAAGACTACAAAATGCATTTTCCAACATGGCATAAACTCGCCCATAAATATCTAACAATAGTGGGAACATCAGTTTCATCTGAAAGACTGTTTTCGCAAGCGACGCAGGTAATGACTCAACAAAGAAACAGATTGAAGGGCACAAGATTGGGCAAACTTTTGTCTCTACAAAGTGTTGATAATCAGTATTGGGATATTTAATTAATGTTTAATTTTTAAAATTAATAATGAAGGTTTTGTGTCTAATAAATGCCTTTTTTCCTTATCTCAACCACATTTATATCAAACTTACAGAAAAAACATCGATGTATTTTTTGATATATCGATATAACATCGATGCAACTAACCGATGTATTGCATCGAAAAAAACATCGATAATATTTTTCAGTGTCCATTACTATGCCTCATTTAAATCTGTACCGTCGTTTATTGCATCTAGAGGTAGGGTATATTTAAAAAGAAGCTAGGCGCGAGGACCGATTCAACTAAAATGTATCTTTGTCAAGAAACTTAATAAAAAATACAAGAAGTTGAATTATACTACTCCGACAAACAAACAACTTTAAAAATAAAAGTAACCGGTAAAGAGTACGACGAGATTGTTGTACATAATAGTAAGTAAAAATATTTACATCTTAGCAAATTTTCTTTACTTGAAATACAAAAATAAAACTTTAGTTTCTTTTACAAATGATGATTTATTTTTTTCAGTATAAGTTTTGCTACTAGGTTGCTAGAGCAGCAACAAGAACAAGAGGACATTACTAATGATTCCTTAGCAGCATTTTTAGTCCTCTTTACGCTCCGGTGACTTTTGTTGGACACATTAAAGTTGTAATTACTGTTGATACGAACGTATTTACTACTATTTTATTACGTGTCTGCGACAAAAATGGGAAACATTTTAACGGTAATAAATACGTAACGGCGACTACCTGGCATTACTCTCACTGCTAAAAATATTTGTTATCCATTACAAATATATTTATATATTCACAATACACGTTTGTTTACATATTTCTTCATTAATATAGGATGAAGACAATTCCTTGGAACAGTTCCTTAGACATCGCGGTGTATCGGAGGAGACCATACAATATTTTATAGACCAAAATGTAAGTTTGCCTTATTTTTATTTTAATTTTGTTATTTTTTTAGTTAAAGTGTCTTACAAATATCTCTATTATATTAAATCACAAGGGGCACAAGCAGCATGCCTTGTATGTAAAAATGTAGTTCTGTTATTCAAACAAACTACATCTGTGTTAAATCATATTTACATTATAGTTATACAAATATTTTTTTCGGTGTTTTAATAGGTTTATTAAAGCATCCAAGTGTCATCAAATCGGTGCGTTAATGGACTCTATTAAAGCATTGTTGATTTGTATTATTGGAGCACTGTCAAAATAAGCCGATGACAAATATTTAATTTTGACTTTTTTACTTTTAAATAAAACAAAAGTAAGCCGAAATAGACAAAGTAGAATAAAATACGCGATTCACAAGGCTAATTATCGCTCTCGTTCATTGAAACATCCGTCGCTTCGCTTCCCGTTTTTCCAACATGAACTCGTGTGACAGGGTCCTCATCAAACTTGTATTTTAATATACTATTTTGTATTTCGGTACTTTAATGGGCATATTAAAGCATCCAAATGTCATCAAATCGGTGCATTAATGGGTTCTATTAAAGCAACGTTTTTTTGTATTAATTAGTAGAGCGCTAGTATTTAAACATCTATATATAATTGATTAAAATTTCAAAAGATGTCAATGTCAAATATTTCATTTTAATTTTTACTTGCAAAAAATGGATTGAAATAGAAAAAATAGTATAAAACACGTGATTAATAAGATTAATAATAACTCTCTGTATTATCGCATTATCTCAGAAAAGTTAAAGTTACATATCAATGTTTATTTTACAGATCGATGTTCCTGCAATCCAAATTATGGAAGAAACAACATTGCAAGAGTTTATTCCTCGGTACGGAGATAGACTAGCATTAAGAAATTTCTGTAAACAATATTTGGCTCCCAAAAAAATGAGCCTTATTGAAAAATTACGAGAAAAGGTAATGGAAAAAATTCAAAAATTGCTGAGAAAGGATCTGCGTCTCACTCTTCAGAAAGGATTTCAAGGAAAAAAACTAGAAAAATTAAAATTGGATGGATGTGTTTAAACCAAAAAGATGAAATTTCGCAAGTTAGATTTGTTAATGGAGGAGGAACACGACAATGTGATATGTATAAACATGCCACTGGATTTGATATTATAGAAAAGGGAAAAAAATCCCAAACGGAATATCTAAGAAAGGTCCATTAGATAATTTTACCGTACAGCTTCTAGATTTTAAATGCAACCCAGTTGAATTTAATTTCACCGTTAAAGATTTTTTCGAAAAAACAGGAGTTTGTTTTATTTGTTTACAAAGCCCGTTAAAGATAAAAATCCGACCTATTTGCCTAATTCTCCCGTAACCTCCACTGATGATAGTATATCGCCCACCATTGCAAGGGGGAGAGAAAGACGAAGAATAACTTCACAGGCTACTCCACGAAGAACAGGAGATATGGAAGTATCCACATTGTCAACTAGTACTACAAATGAACCACACGAAAATAAGGACATGACTTCGGATTCGGTTTCAGAGCTAGCTTCCTACATTGACGAATTCCAGAGGGTAAGTTTGCAATTTATTTTAATCTTATAGCATTGTCATAATCACAATTCCATATACACATATCGAAATGAAGTGATTTCAGACACATGTTTTTTTTTATGACACTTGAAAATCGACCTTTGCATTTTCAACATACTACGAAATAATCCAAGCGGTATGCATTTTTTTATCCTAACTTTTTAAAAGCTATACACTAATAGAACAAAAAATATGTCCACTAATAAAAATTATATATTGCCGGTCTTCAAAATCTTTGTTGCAAGAGGAACCAAAAATTTTGACAATATGTGGATCTTTAATAATTATTTTATTTTATATTATTGTATAGTTCTTAGAAAGTGTGAAAAACCAGGTCGGCTTTTCTAAGATTCATTACAGGATCTGATATAGCAAATAAAAAAATTCGATAGATTTCAGCGAATTGGATGGATTTGCAAGGGTACCCGTAGCACACATTTGTTCTGGGCTCTTGCAGATACCACTAACATTTGAAAACTTTATTAACTTCCGTTCAGAATTTAATGCCTTGCTAAACTCTAACATATGGGTTATGGATATAGTTTGAACGCTAAATAAGTATTCTTAGGGTAAATCAAAGTGCATATCGATCTAAGGTTAAAATTCATTATAGAAAGAAACCGACGGCGCATCCTCCTGCTTTTGAGAAAAATATAGCAGTTCTTACCAAATTTGGCTAGTTTCTTTCTTTTTTAATTTGATATTTTTCAGTTATTGTACACAATTAAATCGTATACTAGTCTTTGAAAGCATTATAGACGTTTCTTTCTTATTCGAATAATGTATAAAAGATTGGTCAAAATTATTATTTCTTCAGTAGGTATTTATTTATCGTTCTGTACAGTAACAGCAATAGAACCGAAGCTATAACTAAAATAGAAAACAACAGCGATAACGCCAATAACAGGGGAAATGGTAATTTGGACCTCTGAAATTATTTATGTTATTAGTTCATCAGAAAAAAATCGTCTATTTAATAGATGAATAGGCTACTTTACTTTGTATTTAAAAAAACAAGAAAATATGGAATTAATAAATCGTGTTACTCCACTGGAATACACGTAAAATAGTATTTCATTCTCTCGGCTAGTTCTTATAGCTTGTTACAAGGCATTTTTAACATCCTGAATAAGCGAAAAATTGGCAACAACTTAAAACAAAGGAGGCTAGCCAAATTTAGTAAACAGCAATTTCGTAAATTTGTCAGAAAAGGGGTCGAGCATGCGCGAACAATTTTGAAATAACGCGAATAGAAACGGAGGTACTTTAAAAGGATATCCACATTTTGGTTAGTACAAAAGCGTTTTGTTATTTGAAATGTTTATTTTATTTTGGAATAGAGTATTTTTAATGAGACATTGTTTTATTTCTCGATATAGACTTAACACGGTACTAATTTACCTGGAAGAAATAAATAATCTAAACTAAAGTTTGGGCTATTACAAATGAAAATAAAGTCTGTTTTTTATTCAATGCCTGATATGTGTATAGTATAAGTTTCGTGTTTAAATATTGGCATTACTGATACAGATAACATACTTACAAAATGAAATTATCTGCTATACATACATATGGTTTAGTTATACCAATGTTTTCAATGATTCTATTAATTTTTTATTTATAAATTTTACTTAAAATAATATGAGATCCAGGATAATTTCCCCAAGCTAATTTCAGGTGAATTTGCATCTGGTGTACCTCTTCCATTTCAAATTGCGAGTGGTTTAGATAACATTATCAATCTTTAACCTAAAATTTTAGCACATTTTAGGCATTTAAAGAAACACAGTCTATACAGGGTCCGCCAATGAGGACTGAACAGGGACTTATTTTCAACTTTCCCTGTGTTTTTGGAGAAAACCAAAATAGCACTTTTTCCGTAAAATTTAAAAATATTCTTTCTATATACAGGAGTGCCCCAAAAAGTTATTACGAACGAAACATTTTTTTAATGGAATGCCCTGTATATTTCGCTCGTCACAACTTTTTGGGGCACACGCCTGTATATAGAAAAAAGAGATTTTGTAATTTTACGGAAAAGGTTACATCGAACTGCTATTTTGATTTTGTCCAACAATACTAGGAAATTCGAAAACAAGTCTCTGTTCGATCCTCGTTTGGCGGACACTATACATGTTTATTTTTATCAATCCTTTAACGTTTTTGTTTATTATTTAAAGTGGTCAAGTCAAGACAGTAAGGTGAAATCTATCGAAAAATACAAATTTAAAATTTCAATTCAATAATTAGACTTCACAGCTCGAGTAAAAGCGGGGAAATTGATAGGAATAAATTGTTAATACTAAAGTGTCGCCTACCTATAAAAATTTCCTAATTTTTTATTCCAAACGGCACTAAGTGTGAACCTCAAAACAGCTGTGAACTAGTCAGTATAGGTTCCATAATATTTTGTCGGAATAAATTCAGACCGCGTTAAAACAAAGATTACAAGACATGAGAACAAGCGTCCCCGCCAATCAACAAATTACCGCCAGCAAGTTTATTCTTTGGCAAAGAAAAGTGTACACTATTTACACTAAACATCCATTTTTGTATCTTTTCTTCTTTTTCTCAAAGTCCCTTACAATAACGTTTGTCTTAGATTAGCGTTTAGTGTAAAAAGTGTACTGTACACTTTTCTTTCCTAAGGTACAGAACTAGTGTGACTGAGAAAATGTGTTTATTTACTTCAGATCTATCTTTATTGTGAATTGAGGCCACCGAAGAAGACAGGTCATGGCGCTAAAACCACCTGATCATCTCAGTCTCATGGTGGTAATGAAGCAGTAAACTAAACAACTCTATACAAAAATAAGACTAAGTTGATCACATGACTTTTAGCGCCGTGGCCTTCAGGGTATCAACACAGTCTTATGGTTGTAACGGAGCAATACAGTAAACAACTCCATTACAACAATGAAATAAGTTAATCACATGACTTTTAGCGTCATGGCCTGTCTTTGCGTTGGTACCGTAGTGAATTGATATTTAGTCACCTTATTAACAATCTAAAAGTTTAAAGAAAATCGCTCAAAAAACGCCCGAGATACACAGGGCGTGCCATGAAACACCAACCACACTCTATATTTCTTAAAATTGAAGATAGAACAAAGTCATTGAAATGAGCCTGAACAGTGTCAGTGTGAAAAACACAGTGTCAGTGGCAAAGACACTATTTTTGGCACTTTACGATAGGTAAGAAATTTTTTTATAAAAATGTTATGCGTTTTATTACAATTGAAAAATTAGTTATAATAGTAATTGAATTTGTGATCTTAAATGGATGTATAATTCGATAGCTTTGCTAGGATCCCTGGTTAAGGTCAATCCAGTTTCAGATATTATTATAGACGCTAGCTCAAAAATATCTCTATCGAAAGGTTCATCAATCTTGGATGGGGTGGGAAAATCCCTTAAATCATGGTGGTTTACTCTGCATAAATAGTCATAGGTTCCATATATTTGAGGCATATAGTACATTATAAAAGGACGTTTCCTTGGTGCTAATGCTATTTCTTGACCCAGCAATCCGATGCAAGTTCCACTCTTCAACAACGATATCCAGTTCTTCCTAAAAGGGGAGATAAATCATGAAAATAATAAACTTTGGAATTACTTAACAAATCCTTTACATAATATAACTCCAGACTTTATTTTGGTTTTATTTTTACTGTTACGGGGTGAACCATCCAAGAGAAAAAATAGGCTTTATTACAATTATGTAGTGTAGAAATTAGTGGCTAGATGATAATAAAATAAAAAGCTTCTTTTTAATTCGCCGACGTTTCGACCATTTTATTTTGGTTTTCTCCATAACAACATTATACAAATAAAAAATTATACACAAAAGCATTTCCAAAAGACACCAACAGTGTTAAAAAAATGGAACTTTGGAATGGAAAGAAAACCCAAATTAAATGATCAAAACGTGGGCGAATTAAAGAGAGGAAGCTTTTTATTTTATTTGGCTACCTACTAATTTCTACACTATTGCTTTATTGGGGATACTAACACATTTATATTAATTTATTTTTCTATTAATCACAATAAAAATGACCATTATTGACCGAATATTGACATGAGAAATTGCTTTTCTTTACTTCTGATCAAAAAACATTTATTATTGACCAAGGTTAATAATAAGAAAATTATTTGTTAAATTTTGACAACTGTCAAATAAATTAATACAATAACCTACAAAAATTATTTTGTTAATTTACATTCCAACAACTGTCAATTTTTGATATTTGAGTCTCGATTGAAGTATTTTAATTTTCACTCTTAGTAGTATAACGATACTATATATTCCTCGGTTGAGAAGGCCTTTTTATACCTCGCGCATTATTAAATCCCTTGGCGGTGCGCGCCTAAGAACATAAAAGCGCACGGTATATTATGGCTTACATGCTTACTTGCCGTTTTTAGAGAAGAAAAAATGACAATGACAAAGTGGAAATTGTTTTCATCTTTCATTCAAATATGGATTTTTCGAAACTTAAACTATAAACAAGAAATCATAGAAAGGAAAGTATCAAATCTCAAATGCATTAAAAAAACCGCTGCCAAATTAACTGACATAATGCTTTCTCGTATAAAAAAATATACTAACTAATTTTTGTCCCTTAAGCCAGACGCTGATTAATGTTTTAAATGCAATAGATTTTACCAATATTTATAGGAACCGGAACAACGAGATTTAGTTTATAACTTTTTGACAAGAAATTCTTAACCGTTAATACCAAATACCCCAACAACCGAGTTTAAGAACAATAGATGCATTCTCACCATGCAAGAATTTGTAATCGACGAGTGCCGAAATCCCCAGTACTCAAGTTTGAATGAAATCGATTCATAAATGAGTTAATCCGCCATTTTGAATCAACTATTTTAAATATTCAAATTTTGAGCAAAAATTCGTAATCAGCGACACCAAAAACCCCTAGTACCCGAATTTGAAGAAAATCGGTCGATAAATTAAAAAATCCGCCATTTTGGATCCGCCCGTTTGATTTTTCAACTTCTGACAAACAATTAGTAATCAGCGACCCCAAAAACTTCCAGTACCCGAATTTGAAGAAAATCGATGGATAAATTAAAGAATCCGCCATTTTGGATCTGCCATTTTGAATTTTCAACTTTTGACCAAAAATTCGTAACCAGCAACACCAAAAAACCTTAATACCAGAGTTTGACGAAAATCGGTTCATAAACAAGAAAATTCGCCCTTAAAAACGGCCCGCCACTGGTAAATTTTTTTTTATTTAAAAGTATCTAATAAGGTTTTAATTAATGTAGTTTTGGTTATTTTCTAACTTTTTAAAATTAGGATCAATGATTTTTTAAAATTTTTCAACCTCATAAAAATACCCCGCCACTGGTTCGATTTTGCTCATTAACACACAATTTTTATACCAAATTTCAAATCGATAGCTTTAATAGTTCTAAAGTTATCGCGTACACACACAGACACACAGACAGACAGGAATTTTTTTTCCAAAAACATGTTTTTCGTATTATTGAGACGAAAAACGTCGAGAAATGCAAAAAAATTTTTGAATTTCCAAACCGATTATATAGCTTTCTCTATACATACGTATATACGAGAAAGCAATAAGTGCAACCAAAACAGTACCTAAAATTCATAATTTCCTTCTGTAAAAAGAAAGTTGCCCAATGAAGCAAATAGCCTGCACAATTTTTTATTCACATAATATATTCTATTCAATGAGCTAAGCTTACCTGAATTAGTTTTAGAAAACAAAGCTGAATGATTTGTCTAGCAGTGATCCGGTAAATAAACGATCATCTTTCAACTGATTAAACATATTTAACCAAAATTGAGCATGATGTTTGCGTAAAATAGCCCACCATGCTTCAATTCTTTGATTCGCCGGGCTAGTACTATATAAAACCAGGTGCTTTTTGCTCTAGAGGATCAAAATTGGAAGATTCTGATTTTAATATGCACTGAAAATTTTCTACGATACCATTTTCTGTTCCCATGTCTGCTCTAAGCATTCTTGGACAACCTCCCAGTAATTTTACGCAGTCTAGATAATACTTCGCTATAATTCTTGGATCATTGCTATTGTTTCCTGCTTTCAGCCATATTATACGTCGTGAAAAACCATCGATACAACCACTGATGCAAATGCCAAAAGGCTTTAATTTGTCATAGCAGTCCATGTGCCATAGAAAATTGGGTCCTTTATTATGGTACTGCCTACGTGAACAAAAATCGACACCTTCGTATTGTAATATTCGTACAGTTTCTTGAGTCACCACTAGATTATTTTGTATACATTTTAAGTGCATCCATTTGAACCCATGTAACTGGCTATGTCCTCTCATTTTTTCCTCCAAAATTTGTGCTACAATTTGGATATCGGTATAATTCTTTCTCCTAAAGAGATTAGGTTGTCGAAGCTTTCTTCTTAAACTTCTTTCACTAATTAGTATGTTATGATTAAGAGCTAAACATGATACTATTTCAACTTGTTGAAGGCCCATTGTAAAATAAACTTTAATAAGTTCCTCCATCGTTTAGTAGCTTTAAATACACACTCGCACACTCAACGCACTTTAAAGATTAAGATTGATGCTCATTAAGCTTATTCATCAAGTGACTGAAACGAAATTTGGGTTTGAACTGTAAAGTAAACTCAGGGGTCCATATTTACCTCTATGCATCAGATTAAGTTGCAATTAGCTCTAATTGCAAATTATAACTTGCAATTAGCTCTAATTGCAAATTATAACTTGCAATTAGCTCTAATTGCAACATATAACTTACAATTATCTCTAATTGCAAGTTATAAGTTGCAATTAGATCTAATTGTAACTTATAATTTACAATTAGGTATTATTGCAAGTTATAAGTAGCAATTAGTATAATTGCAAGTTATAAGTTGCAATTATAATTTTTTCGTAGCATGTCCGTTCAGCGCTTTCGTATTCGTTTGACAGAAAATTTGTAACCTTTCTTTAACCATATCGGTAATCACTTTAACTAAACTGGTTAAAAGGCGTTTTTGGCTTATTTTGGTACCTTTTTGGTTAACAGATAAGTAATGGGTTAAACTTCATTATACTTGTATACCGTTTGGTATATTTTGTAAAAAATAAAGTATAAACATAGTTTATCTGTCAACCAAAATTAGTACCAAAATCTCCCAAAGTGGCGCAAATAATGCTCATGCTTTTGGTGCCCTAATATTACTTTAACCATAATAGACTTATACAGAAAGCCATAAATAAAATATTATTAAGACGGGAAAACAGCATCCCCCACAAATTATGCATTTTTTGGCTTTTCGCTAGCTTGTCCGCCTTATACTACTTATTTGAGGTATATTTTTTAACGAAACCGCTTGAAAACGCTTCGAAAACATTTCATTTTCTTGTTAAATGATGACGTCACAGAGGCAGCGGGTTCAACCGTATTTGAATACAACATTTGAAACGGTTTGGGCATCCTTGTTTACGTTTTCTTTGTTGCTCACGTTGATCAGCTGTTTGGCGTTATTAACCTTAAAGTATTTTGGGGAAAAATTAAATTTGTTTTTTTTTAATTTTTAATGCTGTATTGGCTTTACGACTGCATAAAAATATATGACTATAATGGAAGACATGGAAGGCATTGCAAGTTCAAATTGACGACTACTTAATAAACGTCGATTATCCAACTGCAGTACTGCTGCAAAATGGTAATGTTTTTAGTTTTAAGTATTGTGTGTAGAGTATTTTAAATATTAAAGTGTAGTTTTTGGAATTATGTAGTTTCTGCTTAGTTGCAGATATATTCTATATCATCCCATGTATCTAATAAGGTATGTTTACCTAAACATATCTTATTTTGTAAACTTATAAATTCTTAAAGCTAGATGTAAATTTTGTGTGGATATTGGGTAGTAGGTACTTTTTTTGTGGATTAGATGACATAAGAATTATCTTTACAACTGCTCAAAATAATATTACCATATTTATCTCGTTATGATGCTAAGGTTTCTGTTTCAGATGTTGAGTTTAGAAAGCGTTATGTTGGTGAGATAAGAAAACAGTGTAACACAGAAAACAATATTAAGGAATTAAACTTTAAAAATGACAATGAAAAAGGACTTGTTTGGACCACTTCAAGAAACAAATCAAAACATGATAATGAAGCCACATTATTTTTTTAAATCTAAGGAAAAAATACGATAATGAATTTAATGATAAAACAACAAATAAAAACTCTGTTTGGGCAAAAATAGCCACCGAAATGAATGATGCTAATTACTTTGTGGGTGAATCAGTAGAAGGTAGGGAGAAATGCCGGCAAAAATTTAGCAATCTGCAAAGCTCTTATCTGAAATATATTGATAAGAGAAGACAAACTGGGGAAGGAAAGGTTATTAAACCTCCTTTTTATGATGAACTAAATGAAATTTTATCTGCCAAACATAAGGTGGAACCAGTGTTAATAATTGATTCCCTTAATAATAAAGATGAGAAATTAAAGGAATGTCCTAAGGCACCAAAAGAAACTACCTCGTCTGAAAATATATCCAAGGATACATGCAATTCATACTTGGATTCAGAACCAAGCACTTCATATGAGGCGTTAAGTGCAAAAGTGGCCCATTCCACAAAATTTTAAAAAATTAGTTTAATGCAATAATGGCCTAATCAAAGTTCAAATTTTAATATGCAATACTGGCCCAAGCTTAGTTTGGCCTATAAGTCGCGAGATGGCAGTGAAGTTCGCTTTTGCACAATCGCTCGCTATTCGGTAAAGCAATACTGGCCCAACCCACAATTTTGTGGCTTGGGCCAGTTTTGCACTCATACTGCACTCAGTAGATTGTTATTATTTAATTATCTTCTGCGCATTTACTGTTTAATTCATAAAAATAAAAAGATATAAGTTAAAAAATGGAGAATAATGAAAACGAAAGTGATAGAAATATGTCAGGTAAGTACAAAACAATATTATTTGCTCCAAAAATGGTATATTTTTTAAGTTAATGATAATGATAGCGTTCTTTTTTGGAGGTTATGGTAATATTATTTTAGTTAGGCTAATATTTTGATATAAATACTTGGTCTCTTATTATTTTGTTAAAAATATTGTTCGTTGTAGATTTGGAAGAACCGTTTGTAGATTCGGGATCAGAGTACGAACCTTCTAACGCCGCTTCTGATACATCTAGTGACCAATCTGGTAAGTTTATCTACACTTTTTATTAGCATTCTTACTAGCTTCATATTTTTGTTTTTAAAATAGATTTGGAAGATCCTACCAGCGATTTAAATCATGAAAACCAAACAAAAAAGAGAAAGAAAAATGAGTCAGGATGGAAGAGAAATATAAGAAAGACAAGACGGGCTGCTGGTCAAGAATATGTAAATGTGAAAGGAAATGTCGTACAACCTAAAACATTTGAAGCCAAGGAATGTAAATGTTTAAGAAAATGTCACCAAAATTTTTCAAGAGAGCGCCGTGAGATCATATTTAATAACTTTTATAGCCTGGGATCTCACACAATGCAGACTGCCTATATTTTTGGACAAGTCAAAGTTCAAGTCAAGAAACGGACATACAGCGATCGAAACATAAAAATAAAAGAATATAGCAGATTTTATTTTTTACCAAATGAAAAAGGAGAAGACATAAAAATTTGCAAGACATTTTTTAAACTCTCTTTGGGTATTTCTGATGGACGCATAACTAGAGCGTTAAAAACAAAACCCTCCACCGGAACACCACAACGTGATAAACGTGGAAGAGCACCATCAGTTAATAAGACGTCACTTGAAAAGGTAAATGGAGTAAAACATTTTATAAATAAATTTCCCGTTTATGAATCCCATTACTCCCGTGAAAAAATCCCAACGTTAAGTATCTTTCTCCAGATTTGGATATAACCAAGATGTACAATTTGTATAAAAATGAAGTAGAGGACGGAGTTTCGATATTTGTTTTTCGTAAAATTTTTAATGACGATTTTAATTTAAGATTTCACGCCCCTGTATCTGATAGTTGTCGTAAATGTGATGCTTTTAACATTAAAATTCAGGCAGCTGAGGCAGATGGCCAAGATTCTAAAAGCATTAAACAAGAACAAGAACTCCATCACCGGAAAGCTGAAGCTGCTAGACAAGGCATGAGAAAAGATGCTGAAACTGCAAAATCGGATAGAGACCTTACAGTAATTTCATTTGACCTCATGAAAACGCTAGCTACACCGATACTTTCCACAGGAGTTGTTTACTATAAAAGGCAGCTCTGGACGTTTTGCTTTGGAATCCATGATCTACAAACTGACATAGCATACATGTACATGTGGGATGAGAGCACAGCTTCTCGAGGACCGCAGGAAATTGGGTCGTGTCTGGCACACTACATCAAAAACTATGTGGTTACAAAGAAGCTAATTATGTATAGTGATCAATGCGGTGGTCAAAACCGATATTTTAAAATGGCTTCTCTCTGCACCTACATAGTCTCTTCCACCGACTTTACAGTAGAAACTATTGACCACAAATTTTTAGTTTCTGGACATTCATATCTTCCGAACGATCAGGATTTTGGTTTGATTGAAAAAAACAAAAGACACTATAAAAACATTTATGTTCCAAGCGATTGGAAGCAAGTAGTTCTTGAAGCCAAGAAAAAAACGCTTTTAGAGTAATTGTTATGCAAACTAGTGATTTCTTTTCAACAAAGGGATTGGAAAAGGCATTAACAAATCGCAAAAAACGGATACTGATGAGAAGGTGGAGTGGTTGAGATTACAGTGGCTACGGTTTGAAAGAGAAAAAATGGTATTATTCAATATAAGTATTCTAACAATGAAGAGTTTCCGTTCAATGAAATTAATGTTAAAAAACGAGGTAGTCAAACATTCCACGAATTAGCTAAACTTCTCCCACTATTTGAACGACCCAAGCCTATACCGGAAAAAAAATATCAGGATCTGCTATCTTTGCTTGATTACATTCCCCCAATTCATCATCCATTCTATCGTCAACTAGTCCACAGTACACATGTAGAAGAAGATGAAAACGTTTTTGGAGAACCAGCTATTAATGAAGCCGCTGTTTAATTTTTTTTATATTTACTTGTATTTAATTATATTACTTTGTTGAATGAGCCACTTTGTGTTTTAATTTTTTTCCTTAACAGTTTAATGCAAAAGTGGCCCAAACCACATTCAAAAGTTTATTTTTGACTAAACTGAAAATAAATCCAATAATTACATTCCTAACAATTACCTCTATTCGTATAAATAGCAAAAGTCCCTACATTCTTATCAATAACAGATGATTATCGCATAACAAAAAGTGTTAAATTTTCTTTAGCCTTTTATTTCATATTTTGTATTTTGGGCTTGGGCCACTTTTGCACTTAACGCCTCATATGAAAGTTGTGATGGGTCCAGTAATACAACAAATAGATTTACTAAGGTACTACGTTCGGTAAAACCTGACAAAAATGCCCTTTTAAAGAGGTTTGTCGAGATCAGTGAGCAAAACTTAGAAGTAAATAAAAATAATTATAAAGAAATGATGACATATCTAAAGGAAGAGGGTCTAAGAAGACACGAACAAGTAATGGCTCTAATTTCAAGTATTTCAAAAAAGAAAAGAAAGAGAAATGATAGTGATAGTGATGATTAGATTTCTTTTTATTTTTGTTAAAATTTAAACTGAAGTATTATATAGTATGTTTAGAAAAAGAATATTTTTGTTATTTATTTGTTAAGAGTTATTTTTAGTTTGTGATATGAAAGAACCCTGTTAATTACCTTTTTAACTGTCCAAAGTATTTAGTAGTTTATAGTTTCATAATAAGTATTACATAAGACTGTTGTTGTGTTGTGGCTAAGTTAAAACATTTTAAATTTAAGTTATCTATATACAGCCTAACAAAAAAACAAAGTTTTTGTAGTTCCAATGGCAGCCATATCGCCAGTTTTAAACTTAGTAAAGATTAATTTTGGAGCTAAATTTAAAAATAGCGATATGGCTATATTTCGAATTATAAAAAGGCTTTATTTTTTGTTAGACTGTGTAGATTAATTTTTTTAGTTAGTTTCGCTACATGTAGAACAAAACCATTATTATATTAATGTTCTTTTTTCTGTCGAAATAAAAATTATATTTGTAGATGGTTTTACTTTTAAATGTCAATTGCAAAGAAATAGAATGTGAACAAACTTGGTTCCATTGATTTTTATTTACAATAGAAAAATTATTTTTCATTATAAAGAATGTTTTAACATTGTAATGTATACTTTAAACTAATTATCTTGTAAAAGTTGTGCAATGTTATCACGTTTTATAAATGCTTGAATGTTTCCAGCCCTAGGAAAATCTTCCTCTTCATCATTATTATTTTCGGGAAAAACTTCATTCCATTCATCTTCATTTAGATAACAAAAATTATGCAGTATGCAACAAACTGCTATAATTCTAATGGCTTTTGCCTCGGAGTTTACATTTATATATTTCATTATTCGCCATCTTCCTTTCAGAAGTCCAATGGAATGCTCAGCAACAATTCTTGTTTTACTATGTTTTAAGTTATGTCTCCGTTGTTGATGATTAAGGTGTCTGGCATCACTAAAAAAATATATTTCCAGGTAAACTTTCATATTAAATAAATTAAACTGTTTTATAAAATATGTCCAAAAATTAGTTACCTACTTACAGCGTCATTGTTCGTCAGTATGTGTTGGTCTCAATTCCGCATACTGAAAGTTTAATAGCTTAGTTTCCAGTACTAATATATTGGGATTATTATAATGTTTATTAGCAGTACTGCAAACTATGCTTCTGAATTTCCAGTACGTGGAAACAAGGCCAATGCATGCTGACGAGCGTTGTCGCTGGGGCGTTTTTAAAAATATATCAAGATTGTGTAGTTATAATGGTAATTAATTTACTCCTGGGTTATGTAGATATCTACATTACACTAAGGGCTGGTATTTTAAAGCTCGAATACCTCCTTTAGCAGCCTGTTAAAATAACTAACGTTTTGGATGTGGTATTGTCAATTTCACACTAAGTGACTCATTTAAAATGTCAGTAATTTTAGCAGTATACATATATCTACATAATTCATATTACTTTTTGAAAATATCTCAAGTTGATAATTTTAATGCCTCCACTGGGAGCAATATTGTATTTTTACTAAAGAAATACCAAAGAATAACATGTTGTAGGGTATATCAACAAAAAAATTAAATAACAGAATTTTACAATACAAGTGATTTAGGAAGGTCCACTACATACATGTGTAAGTTTGTATAAAAAGTGATACAAGTTTCTAAAGACCCACAACTATACTCAGGTGCAAAAAATTTAAGCCATTGACATATTTTCATTTAAAAAGAAAATTTGTATAATTAAATTTTTTAATTGATGTTAAACGCCAGAGGACACATTAAAACACAATACAACAACAGTTTAGAAAAAACACACTTAATTTTATTCGGTCAAGAAACAGTATTTACAAAATGGAGAAATTAAAACTGTTAAATTATCCACTGGTTCGAATTTATTGCACCTGAGTGTATTTTAATAAATTTTTAAGTCACATATATCATATAATATTTTATTTAATACCAAAAGCATGCGGTAATAAGGCCAAATCCAAGAAATTTTCATTACTACATGTAAAATGCATATGATTTGGCCTTATTACCACATGAGATTAGATAAAATTTAGTTTCATAGTTTCACACATTGTAAGAAGCTGTATTCAAAAATATTTTAATAATGAAAAAATAAATAAAAATTTACCCCACATAAGGTTTCATAAGCCAGTTTAACAGTGGATATGCCTTGTTACCAACAATGTGATAATCATCAACTGGAAAATATTTTCTATAATTTCTGTTGTTAATTATATCTGAATAGAGCTGGCAATTTCTGAAAACCTAAAATGTGATAATTTTAAATTCACAAGTTAACTACAATATCTGTAGTATCATAAAAGCCTACTCAAGTACTAGTTGGATGGCAAAACTCTTTTGTATTTTATTGGTTTAAAAGGTAACACAATAATTATAATTAAATATAACCCTGCATTGCTAAACTGACCCTAAATGGAGGTAAGTAAATTAAAAAAATATATATTTAAATTATGAAATTAAAATTTATATTTTTATATGGTTGTCTACATTTTACATTGATGTCTACCTTATTTTTACTGTTAGATAATAAAAAGTATTTAAGAAACTTTCTTACCCTGGCATCATGAACCGATCCGGGAAAACCAACCATTATATTGGTTAATATTTTATTGTGAGAGCATACTATTTGCAGTTTTATACTATGATTATCGTTTTTATCAATATAGCTTTCTTGATTTTCGACTGGTGCTTTAAATTTTACATTTGTGCCATCTATAGCTCCGATGACACCTAGAATCAGTAAAGATATAATGCCTAAATGTGTTAACTTCATTTTATTTTTATCAATACACAACTACCAATATTTTGTAATAAAAAAGTGCCTAAGTGGTTAAATTTTGTAATTAATTATATATTACATAATATTATAAAACTTATTCCCTTGCTTATATTATTATACCTGGGTATCCACTTTTTGCTGAAAAACCATCTTCGAGGGTCCTGAACTCCTCGTCAGTTTGTGGCCAACAAATATAATTGTCTATTAAGCATAAAATCTTACTTATAACTTTTTCCGTGGCATTAAAAACTGTAGAGGGCACAACATTAAATTTCTCTGAAACACTAAGCAGAACTTCCCCTTTACCCAGCCACCAAAGGGTCATTAGAAGTTGCAGATGACCTGGTATTTCTTCTTTATGGAACTCTTCTCCATCTACTTTTTCCCACAGTTTGAAAAAAGAGCTTTTTGTCATCCTAAATAAACTAAAAAAGTCTGTTTCTAAATATTTATTTATCCATTCATCATCCATTCCAATAACTCTTACATGAGTTATGTTATCAAAAAACAACATCACTAAGCCACAATCAAATGGAAATGTCTTCAAAAAACCGGAAGCGCTGACTCGAGTGCATTTTCACTTGAAAATAAAATAATCGTCTTTAAATTATCCATTTTTTATGAAGAAAAACACAAAAAAACCTTAATAACATGAAATAATTAATGGTAACCTCCACAAAATACAAAAGGGTTAGGTAACCTCAATTTACTCTGTCAAATGTCAAAGTCAAAACATGTTTTTGAAATCATCCATTTTTTGGTTGATCGAATTCATGACGTCACGTAAGAATACGGTTCAAAAATGTTTTCAAAACGCCGATCTCAAAAAATATGCCTTTGAACTACTGTAATTTTATTTGTCTGTCTCTCTCATACAACGTACGGGGATCGATCTAAGCAGATATAAACAATTTTTGAATAAAGTTGTAACAGTATTCTTCCCCGTATTTATCTATCCTTGTATAACCTCGTGTTTCTACTGAAAAACTACTATAATAGAAAAGAAACATTTTCTTGATTATTTTTTTAAATGTCTTTATAACTTATTCATCACCAGTGGTATAAGTGATATAACGATTTTAAGCAAAGTATTTTTGTTTTGGAGCTTATGGAAAAAATCGAGGGCGTCCAAGACATTTGGTGTTGTGTGAATTTAGCTCTATAATTTCTTTAATTTTTTAGGCAGTTTGAAAATATTTCCAAATCAAAATTTAAAATGAATCCGGCTTCCACAATAGTAGAAATGAAATGTTTTATTCACTATTAACAACAGAAAAAAATAATGTTAAAATTATTTCGCAACAAATTGTTCTACCAGAAAATGCCCCCCTAATGTGGATGATTCACAGCAAAATATATTGACTGGAGAAATGGGTGAAATGCAAGAAATCGATAAACGTAAGTTGTTGATTCTTTTACACTATAGGTAAAAACATGCTATTGTTTTGTTTAAAATGTCATACTGACAGACTTTATAACTGAAGACGTTACTGGATAAAGGTGTTATGTCACTTTTACTTGTTTTGGGTAATTTAGATTTTAACATGTTTAAACGTAATTTTTTTCGTATTCTACATCACAAGCAGACACAATGTTTATATTTTTATTTTAAAAAAATTGTTATCTTTTAAGTTACAATAGCTCAGGCGGAATAGCAGGAGAAATGATCATTGAAAAATCCTTACAGCAAACTAATGGTTTACGTTTTTAGGTAATGCCATTGTATGTAAGAAAAATATTTCTGGACAAAATTAATCTGTTAGGGGGTAAAGAGGTAGTGATTTTTAAGGAAAAATGGTTTTTAAAATTTTAAGCTTAACAATGAATCCTATTAAAAAAGATGAATAAAAAGTTGTCGACAAAAAAAACCTACAACTTATGTAATAATCATTTTTATCCTAACTTCAAAAATTTTCGAGAAAAATTAAAAACAAAAACATTTTTCGGTTTTTAATTTTAATCTTTACAAAAATGGTTCGATTAAGCTTAAATTTGAAGCAAACATACTTTTTTCTACGACTTCCATAAAAAGTGTCTAAAACCGCATGTCAAACAGGATCTGAAAATGACTAATTTCACATGATGTATGATGTCAACCTTATTAGTGCCAACCAGTTAAAAATATTTTATTTTCTGTCATTTAGTTATGACATAAGCGTGTAAAAACATTTCTCATGGAGTATGAAAAATTTTCGCACAGTCCTGTCAAAACTTAAAAGAATAAAAATAATAAAAATCACATATTAATCCTTATTTTCTGCTGTCGTAAAAAAGTGTCGTGTGCAACACGTTTGAAACTTACTCTTTGCACACTCGTATAACATGTAGCACTTGCCTACGGCTCGTTCACAAACGTCATACTTGTGTGCAAAGAGTCTTTTCAATACTTGTTGCACAATATACTATGTTTCATTCTAAATATACCTACTGTATTTTTTTCATCAATTAATTATCCAACCGTTATTATAAAAACATCCGCAATTTATTTATTTTTTCATCAAAAAAGGTTTGCTAGGGGCTCATTTTTTTTCGTTTTTTTTTAACTTTTAATAGATACAATTTAAAAAAATACTTCATCAATCAATATTATTTATTAAAATTGTTATTTTAAAATGTTTTTGTTTATTTTGAAAAATTTAGAAAAAGGAAAAACTTGGTTCTTGGGTTTGGACCGCGTCAAATTAAAATCGTTTACCGATGTTTCGCCATCGATTGCACGAGGCATCTTTAGGGATCTTTACTCTGCGAGATTGGAACACTGAATGTGAACTTGAAAATTTTTGAGGTTAGGGTAAAAATGGTTATTACATATCGTCGTCTTAATATGCAAATGTCGTAAGTCCACTTTCGGTCAAAAGTGAACTATTAGGTCCATCTGTTATAAAATAATCAAAGCTAGCCATTAACCCTGAAAAAATATTTATAAACCATTACAGTTTTCTGTAATAAAGATTAACACAAATGTTGTAACTCCAGCGCGTTTTTCAACCGCTTAACAAATGTCGTAAATCCGACAGTTATGGTGTGATTTGCAGTGTTCGTTTAAAGGGTGCATTTTTTCAGTTGATAATCGTAAGTATTATTGATTTATCGATTTCATTTTGATTAATTTCACTTTATGTTAAAACAAAATAATAACTATGATTTACATTGTTTGGTTATGGTTAGTAGTATGGACTTACTACATTTTATTAAAATTGTTATGAGCTGAAGTGACGGGACTTACAACATAACTATTTAAGAATTTAGAAAATTAATTTAGTGGATCATTTTTAATTTTAATACTAAATTGAAAGTTCTAAGCAAAGAATGTTTTGTAATTTCTTTTAAGTGTACACAAATAATATTGTCAAGTGTATTCATATAAATATACTTAGTCATAGAGAAAGCAATCCTTTGTCAGATATTTTAATTTTAAAAACTAAATGAGGTATTTTTTCAGTCGCAATTCGCTAACTAAAGCATTTTATCTCATTACAGAATAATGATATTGTATTATTCAAGGACCAGGAAAATTTTGGCGTCTACACTTACAAATAATCAACCTTCTACACCGGCTCTCTTCAACAAAAATTCAGATTTTTTATTACTAGACATTCCAGAAATAACGGATGATCTATTTGACAGAAATGAAGGTGTTAATACTCAAAACATTTTACTGGCCAATGATGTTGCTGATGACTGTTCATCCCATAATCAAAATGACCAATCCCCTCGGCCGCCTCTTGGATTATTAGAAGTTGACAAGGAATCAGATTTTCAAACATCTACAAGAAATTGAAGGAAAAATAAATAAAAATTTAGACCCCAAGACTAAAGATAAAAAGCATTTCAGAGAGAGCCAGTCCAGTCCGTCGCAGACAGAAACCAAGGCTAGAGAAAATGAGTGTTTGGAAATCAATGAATCTGAGTGTGATGATGATTTAAACTACGTTCCTACAGATTCTACTGACTACGAACTTGATCAACCTGTAAAGAAAAGAAGAAAGAGACATTTAGTTAACGAAAATACATGGAAGCAAAGTGTTAATCGAGTCAACAGAGAAAAAGGAAAAGAATATTTGGGAAGAAAGAAAATCAATGATGTCTGGACAACTATTCAAAAACAAAAAAGACAGATTGGGCCACGTTGTCAATGTAAATTGTCTAATAAGAAAACTAAAAGTGTGTTGGAATGTCAAAAACTTACGGAAGAAGATCGAAAAGCGATTTTTTGCAAATTTTGGAATGAAATGAGCTGGGAGCAGAGAAAAACATTCATCTATCTGTCTGTTAAAAATCAGGAAACAAAAAGACACAGAAATAGAAAAGATGATAGTATGTCTAGACGCCAGTTTTCTTCAATATATTTTTTTAAAAAATGAAAGTCATTTAGGGTCTGCAAAAGAATGTTTCTCAACACACTTGCAATGGGTGAAAGAATGATAAATATATGGAAATATACAGGAAGTAACCAAAGAAATGAAAACATTGCAAATAAAATAACAAGCGATGAAGACAAGAATAACGGAAAATGTGACGTACAAAAAAAGTTTCCATGTTTCATCTTGCTAGAAAAAAGTGTTTACAAGATTTTTTTGAGGATATTCCTAAAGTTGACTCACATTACTGCAGAGGCAGTTCAAATAAAAAATATTTAGAGCCCACCTGGATCTCAAAATCCGAATTATACAAGTGCTATTATAAGGACGTATGGTGTAAAGAGAAAAATGTTCAACATCTCTCCATAGCAACGTTCAGCCATTTATTTGATGAATTAAATTTAAGTCTATTTAAGCCCAAGAAAGACGAATGCGACAAATGTGTAGCGTACAGATCGGGGAACATCTCGGAGGCAGAAATTTTCTTACACCAAGAAAAAAGAAAGAAGCTAGGGAGGCTAAGGACGAGGACAAAATTTCAGAAAATGAGGTTTTTGCATGGTAGCAGTACTTTTGAGTCCCAAATCAAATGTATCCTCGCTTTACTTCAAGACTAAGCTTATGGTTCACAATTTTACAATTTTTAATATGAAAACCAAAGATGGCTACTGCTTCATTTGGCATGAGGCTGCAGGAGGTGTAACTGCTAATGACTACGCTTCAATATTGTGTTTTTCATCAAAGAGCACGTTTTGGATAAGCTCAAAAAGACAAATCTTTGATTTTTGGAGTGATGGTTGCACATCTCAAAATCGTAATTCTACCATTTCTAATGCACTTATAAATATGAGCATGTTTTACGGAGTGCAGATCAAACAGAAGTATTTAGAAAAGGGGCACACCCAAATGGAGGCAGACTCCATGCATTCTCCAATTGAAAGAAAGTTACGACATATTTCCATCAATGTTCCTGCAGAGTATGTAGGAGTCTGCCTCCATGCAAGGCAAAACCCCCGTCCTTATATTGTAAAATATTTAAATTATGATTTTTTTAAAATTTTGATAAAATAAGATTTCTAAATTCCTTAAGACCTGGAAAAAAGTTGGTGATCCTGTTGTTACGGATTTACGCGCTATTAAGTACAAACCTGATGGGTCTGTTTTATATAAACTAAGACATAATGCTAAGTTTACCCCTCTAGAGTTTAGAATTACAAATAAAATTAAACCTGTTGATTTTCAAAATTTACCACAGTTATACCAAAATGAAATACCTATTAAGAAATCCAAATATGATCACCTTCAAAGTTTAAAATCCAGTTTAATGAAAGATTACCATCAGTTTTATGATAAACTGCCATTTAAAGAATAAAAGTGGTCTATTATATTCTTGCTACTTGCTTATTTGTAAAAAGTTAGTTAGTGTTATACTAAAATAGTTAGGTACTGGGTAAACCTAACTATTTCAGCATTTTTATTTAAAAACAGCAATAATAAATAAATGTCGTTTGTTTACTTTACTGCTCTAAAATTAGTTTATTGTATTTTTTAAACTTCTTTTTGAGAAGAATCTGTTTTTATTTTAAATGTTCCTGTGTTTTGCAATTTTTGATCCGCAACAAAAAAATAGTTTTGCAACCTTGTTAAAAGAGCATTTTAATATAGTATATTATATAATAAATACAAACAAATCTCGTGAGTCTCGTGATGTATACATGGAGACTCACGAGATTTGTTTTTTTATCCTACGCTTACAGAACAATAATAGTGTTCTAGTAACGTTCGGTAAACCTACCATAAGGGGCCCCCTTACCCCGCCCCTCCCCTCCCTTCCCCCACCCCCGCCGCCGCCGAAGGCCTCGTTGCGCCGGTTGTATGCCACCTTCCGCCCAATAGCGCGTTCGGAGGCTTTCGGCCTCCTCTCGCGCCTGGTGTATGTGTGCAAGCACTCGGCTTCCCCTCGTACTTGTATTGTATGCCACCTTCCGCCCAATAGCACGCTCGGAGGCCTTCAATGTCCTCGCGCGCCTTGTGTATGTGTGCAAGCACTCGGCTTCGCCTCGTGCTTGTGTTGTACACTACCTTCCGCCCACTAGGCATCACCTTCCCTCCACTAGCACGCTCGGAGGCCTTCGGCCTCCTCGCGCGTCCTCTTTTTTCCTCTCTTTCCCTTTCTCTTTTTTTTTTCTCTCCTTTCCTTTCTCTTTTTTCTCTCCTTTCTTTTCCTTTTTTTTTCTCTTTCCTTTTTTCTCTTTCCCTTTCTTATTTTTTCTCTCCTTTCTTTTTCTTTTTTCTTTTTCTTCATCTAAATTTACTCATCCATACGTTTAAATCCATTATTTCCCGTGAGCTATAGCATATTACTCCATTACATACATCTTAACATTTCTTAGACTAGTGAACCCCAAACTCAAAGCCAAAAAAAATCACTTTTTAGAAGGTTTACCTACTTTCCCCGTCGAACGCTTGCTATAAAGAGAAGAGCTTGCGAGAGTTTCTTTAAGCCAGTCTATCGTTTACTCGCATGATATCAAACAAAATAAATATTCTTTCTGTGGTTACAATTGAATCGGTGAGTGAAAGAACAATATAAGCGCCAAAAATGACATTTTAAACCAGGATAGCCAAAGTACTTTTAATACCTAGACGCATCGATGGGCGAAAGAACAGTTCATGAAACACTCGTTTCGCTGTAAAACCAATAGCGCTGTTAGAACGATGAGTGAAAGAACCGTACAAATGCGGCGCTTATACTGTTCTTTCGCTCAATGACGTTGCAATCATCACGCGCCGCTTAAAAACATAAACATATGATTCATTTACTGGTTGACAGTCGTAGGTAGCCTATTTTGCGTTGCAATATTTTAAGTATAAGCAAGTTTTTATACATTGCTAAAAATCATGTCTAGTTCAAGTAGTGGTGACAGTGATCATTCTCCTGAGAGATCCATTAAAAAGCGAAAGAGGCAACCAGATAAATGGACACAAACCCAACGAAAACATAATCGTCTTCATGGCATCGAATATGTCAATACTGCTGGAAAAACTGTTAGTAAAAAGACTATAGTACCATTCGAGTAAGTTATTTATTATTTGTTTTATATAATCAAACACATACTTATTACACAATTTTTTAGGTGCCATGATAAATGTACGGAAAGCATAACGCAAGAGGAAAGGGAAACAATATTGTCGAAGTTGCTTGAAATGCAGTCCAAGAATGAACAGGATATACACTTAATGGGTCTTATCGAAGCCAAACCGGTAGTAAGGCGACGAAAAAGTAGTCAAAATGTCATTAAAACTGCAACTTTCGCATACTATATTAAAAAAGAAGGTAATAAGATACCTGTATGTAAAAAATCTTTTCTCAACTTGCATGCTATTTCCAACTCCCGCTTACAACGCTTAAATAAGCTTCTAAAAGCTGGAAACACTCCGGTAGACTTACGGGGCAAGCACAATACTCGTCATCACGTAAAACCTCCTGACTATAATGTTAAGATAAAAGAACATATAGAATCATTTCCCAGCAAAACATCTCATTATAGCAGCTCTAAAGTAATACAGTATCTTGATGTTAAACTCAATGTGAAAACTATGTACCAACTTTTTATTAAAAAATGGCCAGATCTTACTCAGAAGGTGAAATATGAGTACTATCTTAAGTATTTTAATGAAAATTATTCATTACGCTTTGGAAGACCACAAGTGGACGTGTGCGGCGAATGTAAACGGCTTGGAACAAAGCTAAAAGATCCGCACCTAAATGACAATGCAAAAGGGTAGCTGCTGCTGAATTAATGGTTCACAAGCGACGTGCTAAGAAGTTTTATTCACAAATCCAAATTGTAAAAAACTATGTGCTGAAAGGGATGATGTTTGCGGCATAACTTTCGACTATATGCAAAACTTACCCTTGCCCAATATACCGGTACAGGAAATCTTTTATTATCGCCAGTTGTGGGTATACGCCTTTCAGATACACAATTTAAAAGACAACACTGGACATTTTTACACTTACCATGAGGGACAGGCAAATAAAGGTCCCAATGAGGTATGCAGTTTTCTTTTGGATTACATTTTAAACAAAATCTCTCCAGAAATAACTGAGTTGCACGTGTTTTCGGATGGGTGTCCCGGACAGAACCGCAACAACACAATGGTAAGATTTTTGATGACACTGGCATTTACCAAACGCTTTAAAAATATATATCATTATTTTCCTATCCGCGGCCATTCTTTTTTGCCCTGTGATCGGGATTTTGGGACAGTTAAATGACTAGTAAGAAAATTTGATCGTGTTTACCTTCCTGACGAATATGAGCATATGATATCAACTTGCAGAAAGGCCAATCCATTCACGATTACCACTATCAAGCACAATGATATTTTTGACTTTAATAACTGGTGGCCCAATTTTTATAAAAAGACAAGCAAGTCTTTGGAACAAAAAGAAAATTTCACTGTGTCGCAATTTAGACAGTTCACGTACAGCAGCGAAACACCGAGCTATGTTACCACTAGAGACTATATAGGAGGCGTTGTTTCCAATACATTTAAATTGGTAAAGCCAAATGTTACCCCTCAATTTCCTACCGACAAAGCATATCAAGAACCTGTTCCAATAAATGAAGCAAAGGTAGCAGACATTAAAAAAGTTATGCAATATATTTCTGGAGAGGATTTAAGTTTTTACTACCACATTATTTCTTGGAAACTTGTTAAGAAAAACTGAGGATACCTTCTTTTAGGCTTAGTCACTTTGTTAATTAATATTTGTAAAGAAAATAATAAAAACAGTTCCAGACTGGTGTTTTTTGTAATTGAGTGAAAGAACAATATATGTACACGACACATTTTTGTAAATATCTTCATTCCATTTTTTTTTTATAAATTTTATTTGGTTATTGTATTTAAAAGCATTACCGCTACAACTTCACAATACATCAAAATATCAAAAAAACAGTAGTTTTTTGTTTAAAAAGTTTATTTTGATTTTCTCAAAATGGTAATTTTGGAGATATACTGTTCTTTCACTCACCGATTCAATTGTTCCTGAAAGAGTGCAAAAAGTTGATGATATCCCAGATTTAAGTGAGTTTAGTGGCAATTTTTAAAATGTTGAATTAGGTGAGACTTATGATCCTTTAAATGATTTAATTGCTGAGGCATTAAAACAGCATTTTCCGGAATGTGAGGGTGAGTCTGGTTCTCAACAAAATTATACTTTGGCTCCTACAAAATCTAACCTTTCTAAAGAACATTTTGAATTAGAGATACTAACACAAGATCTTTTGGATGATCTTGAAGACACATCACAAAATTTAAAAATAAATAGTGGGATAAAATCACCTTTCATAACAATTGACGACTCGAGTTCGGATTCAGATATTCCTTGTGGACAAACTAAATTGTGTTCCAGAAGTAATACTCCCTCACCCGAGTTATTCCCAAACCCTCCCTCCGAAAAAAATTTTAATAGTCAAACATTTTTGATTAGTCATAAAAAATGCAAAAATATTAAAGCTTTGGCAAAATTAAAAACTTTGGGCTATTGTATTCAAAATTTATACCAAAATTCGAACAATCCATGCGATGAGACGTGGACTAGAACAAAAAAACAGTATGATGTTAAATCATGTATCACACCATTTGAAATCATTTGTATCAGTTCAAATTTTGATCAAATAGCAACGAAAATATTTCAAATTATTGACTCAAAAGCAGATGCGTTTGCCGAACGAGATTCAGGTAATTGTACTTTTTTTAAACTAATAAAAATAAAAACTAATATAAAAAATTAAAATTTTAAAATATTCTTTGCAATTACAGGTTGGTCTCTGGTTAAAATTCTTTATATGGAAGTGAATATCAACAAATATAACCCTTTTAAAGCATCTTCCTACATCGAGCTGCCCGAGGAAATTACATTGAAAAATGCAGTGGTTAACATAAGAAATACAGATAATTTCTGTTTTGCATGGGCAGTTATGGCAGCGATCCATTAACCATCGGGACCTGCAGATGAAGTCACATCCTATCCACACTTCAACACAGTTTTAGATTTTTCAGGTATAGATTTACCAATGTCTCTCAAAGATATTTTAAATTTTGAAATAAAAATAATTTTTCTATTAATTTGTATACAATTAAAAAAATTATTTTTTTTTAGTACAACCTATAAATTAATAGGTCCTTTACATTATTCAAAATTAAAAATGGGTAAACATGTGAATTTATTATTAGTTAGTAATAATGATGGAGAATTCCACTATTGTTATATTTCAAATTTATCACGACTAATTTCCAAACAAGTTTCTAAACACAATGGTACCAAATTTCTTTGCGATGGTTGCCTTCAGTATTTTAGTAGTCAAGAACTTTTAAAAAGACATTCCGAATTTGATTGTGAATATGTAAGAATAGATTTACCTTCCAAAGAAATAATAGTAGACAAATTGGGTCCCGGAGAAAATATCGAAAACAAAATATCGTATTAAATATTATCGAATGACAAAATATCGAAAAAAATATTATCGAATGGAAAAAATATCGAATAGAAAAAATATCAAAATAAAAAATATCGAATGGATAAAATGTCGACTGAAAAAATATCGAATAAAATAATATCGATTAGAAAAATAGCGAAAAACTGAATTTATTAAAAACGCATACCTTTTTGGTTAATATTATGTTTGTTATTCGATTTGAAATGTTTTCGATATTTATGATATTTCGAGATTAGATATTTCGATATCTTATTAAAATGCATAATTTATTTTAATTTTTAAGACAACTTTATTAAACGAATTTGTTCAAAGAATTTTATTAAACGAATTTGTTTAAAAACACAGAAACTTATCTAACCTAAGCAATATATTATATAAAAAACTAAATGTTGGCTGCTATGCCCTTTAAATAATTTAATAGTAAATCTTCATCCATTGCAACTTCGTCTGTCCAGGACTGCACTACCAATAACAGTCTTTCTTGTTAGTTTTTGTATTTTCGTTTTTTGACTGGTCTTTCTCCTGCTATAGCTTTTGCTATTTTCAATTCGATCAAATTCTGTTCTCGTTTTATACAATCTATAAATTGCCAAATTAAAGGATTCCTTGCATTAAATTGACTCGAGAGACCTCGGTGCCAGCCTTCCACAGCGTTATTTGTTTTAGGCAATTGTAACATTACTCTTTCGTAGAAATTCCACAATTGATGTTCAAATAACGGTTTTTTTGACGAAATTCTATCTTTTCGGCCAATCCATGTACTTTCAAAGTATTCAAATATTGGTTGAGCATCTTCCGGTAAAATTTTCTTTTCACAAATGACATCAAATGCTTTTGATACCATGGGAATTGGTAGAAACGCAAGTGCACATAAAATTTTAACTTGCATTTGAAATTCAACGTCCGTGTCGTATTTTGCTTTCAAACCGAACTGCTGTATTTTACGGTAAATACACTGACGAAAGTGGAAAAACAACCATGTGCTTCAATTCCTGGAATTTGTTTTCTAACCGCATTTATAAGTGCAATTTCAAAGTCACATGTTGAACGCTTGTGGTTATAAGAGATTCTTTAATAATATTGAATAACTGGTAATATGTATTTTCCCGTTTATTGGGAAGAAGAGCAAAGAGCAAAGGTACTGTTAAATTGCCTACGTCACCATGGATGGTAAACATCTGGTAGAATAAAGATGGCGCTGTTTTAAACGTGCCGTCCATGTACCATGTAGCAGTCCTCGATAAATAACTTAAGTTTTGAGAGGTGGCAAATACTAAAATCCTATCATCAACGTGTCCCGAATCATACAAAAGAAAGCCTTTATTTGGTCCAATTTTCGCATAATTAACGGGAATACATAAATCCTTTCTATTTATTGGAATCGGATGTTTATTATTTTCTCTATTTCGAACGTTTCTGATTGTTCTTTTCATAGAACTTACCGATGGTAGTTCTGATGCGACAGACTCACTTAAATTGATTGATAAATTTGACACATTTAAACATGAGTAGAATCCATGGAGTTCTTTGCTTGTTCTTTCATAACATTCAACTTATTAGTCACTTCCAATCTGGCTGCTGATCCACTGTGATTATGTTGGCCTTCTTCTTCTATAATATTACCATTAGTTTTAGCTCTTCCCTTACAGTGATTATTTTTTCATTTTTCGCATTTTCAGTATTTAATGATTCCATTTTCCTTTTCTTTTGTGTATAAAAATCCTTTGCAGTAAAGTTTCATTTGACCTTTTTGACCACAAATATATTCAAAATCCATAATTTCATGTGACATTTTAAATCGAATGTCGAAGTTGACAATAAACAACAATGGCACACGTTGCATGCTATTTTTTTCGCTATTTTTTCCATTCGATATTTTTTTATTCAATATTTTTTCAAGTCGATATTTTTTCTATTCGATATTTTTTTCGATATTTTTTCTATTCGATATTTTTTAAATTCGATATTAATTTTTTCGATCATATTTCCGACGATAATATTTTGTTCGATATTTTTTCATTCGATATTTTCTCCGGGACCCAGACAAATTAGGTAATAAAATTCCTGAAAATATTCTTAAATTTTCAAGTTTTCAAAAGCAAATGGAGGTTCCGTTTATAGTCTATGCAGATTTTGAATGCATACTAAAACCTGTTATTAACATGGATAATGATCCAAATCCACTTGAATCATTTACTCTTAAAAAATTTGAACACATTCCGTATTCTTTTGCTTACTATATTAAATGTGATGACTCATTTTCCAAATTTCAAATGTATAAGGGTCACAACTGTGCTGAAATGTTTTTTAATTATTTGCAAGGTGATATTCATCAAATTTACAATAAATTTCTAAGAACAATAAAAAAATGAAAAATTAACATCAATAGAAAAACTAAATTTTGATTATGCAACAGAATATTATATTTGTAATAAACCACTTTTAGATAACAAAGTAGCAGATCATTGTCACATAACGGGCAATTTTAGGGGTGCTGCACATTCAAACTGTAATTTAAATTACAAACAACCAAATTTTATACCAGTTGTTCTACATAATTTAAGAAACTATGATTCTCACTTATTTATTAAACATTTGTGTAAAAATAAAGAGCAACTATCTGTTATCGCTCAAAATAAGGAAAAATATATTTCTTTTGAAAAACATATCGAAGTAGGATCATATAAAGAAAAAAAACCAATAAAACAATTAAAAAATATTTAAATATCAGATTTATTGATTCATTTCAATTTTTGCCTTACTCTTTGGCTAAGTTATCCAGCACTCTTACAAATTCACAATGTACAGAAATTCGTAAATATTTTAATGACGATGAGCAATTTAATCTAATTCGACAAAAAGGAATATTTCCATACAAATATGTTGACGATATTTCAAAATTAGACAAAACGGAACTACCAAAAACTGAGGAATTTTATAACGATTTAACAGACGAACATATTAATTCTGAAGATTACGAAAGAGCAAAACTTGTTTGGAATGTCTTTAATTGTAACACATTAGGAGATTATTCCGACATATATTTAAAATCAGATGTATTGTTACTAGCTGATGTATTTCAAAATTTCAGAAAAACTTGCTTAGTCAATTACAAACTAGACCCAGCACACTATTTTACGTTTCCGGGTTTAAGTTTTGATGCTTGTTTACGTCATACTGGGGTGGAGTTAGAACTATTAACGGACCCTGATATGCTTCACTTCTTTAAAAATAATGTTCGAGGGGGTGTTAGTACCTGTGTGTGCAGAAAATCTATAGCAAACAATTTATTTCTCTCAAATTATGATTCAACACAACCAACAAAGTATATTATGTATCTTGACGCAACAAACCTTTATGGATATGCTATGTCACAATACCTTCCGCAAAAAGACTTTGTTTGGCTTTCCGAATCTGAAATTAATAAATTAAATATTATGAATATATCAAATACTTCTGAAAAAGGTTATGTTCTTGAAGTTGATATCGAATATCCTGAACATTTACACACAGACCATAACGATTTTCCATTTTGTCCTGAAAATTTTACTCCGCCTGGTTCTAAGTATGCAAACTAATACCAAATTTAAATAATAAAAAATATATTCTTATCTGAAAAAATTAGACAATAGAGTATTGTACCACGATACTGATTCTGTCATTTACATTTCACGACCCGGTCAGTACGATGTCCCTATCGGTACCTTTTTAGGTGAAATGACAGATGAGCTAACTGATTACGGAGAAGGTAGTTTTATAACTGATTTTGTGTCTGGAGGCCCTAAGTTGTATGCTTATAGGGTATACTCTACTAATAAAAACAACATCTTGATATAATTAAAGCAAAGGGCATAACCCTTAATTATAACACTCAAAAACAGGTTAATTTTGAAAAATTAAGGGATATGATCCTAAACGAGGCTCCTGAGGAATACATAACCACCAACAATATTTTAAGGACTCGCCTCCACGAAGTTGTTACCAGACCTGTAACTAAAGTCTTTCGAACAAATTTTTGTAAAAGAAGACGTATTGAAAATTTTGACTCTGTGCCTTATGGTTATAAAAAGGCTAAAACTTGCGAGTAGTTCAATCCCTTCTTGCTTCCTCCACTGTAAGAAGGGTATCTCCTAATTAACTTTATTAATCTGTGTGACCTCCTAAAGTATGAATATACCTCCTGCTTAACTGTACGAACCTATGAATAATTTTAGAATTTTATGTATATGTACCTAGTTTAAGAAATACAAATTTGATGTTTTTACGTTACATAATTAAAACGGCCATGAAAAGATGCTTGACGAAGTCAATTAAAGATGCCAATAATAAAAAAAGAGCCATTAAAAGATGTTATAAATACTTTAAAAGATGACAAAACATATTTATAAAGAGCCATGAAAAGATGCTTGACGAAGCCAATAAAAGACGCCAACATAGTGTAACGTATAAATATCAGATTTTTGGGTTTGCTTTTGAAATTTTCGTTTATGCCCTTAAAAAGCGAAATGAGGTGCGATTAAGGGATCAGTTCACGTCGGGCAGCCTCGTTAAGGAACTATTTTATGATTAACAATCGTAAAGTAGGTCCGACCGAAAGCCCTTAAACCTATGTTGTAGCAAAATTTTTAACCTGCCAAATATTATGTCTCGAGTTGAAAATTTACTCTAAGAGATGTAATATTTGACTGTTTCCAGCCAGTTTAAAACGGGAGAAGAAATTATGTTACAACACGTTTTGATGACGTCACAACTACTGAGGTAAATATCCTTTTACACATTGTGAGCAACCCAATTTTAACTTAATTTTTAGTCAATTTTATCAACTTTTAAGAATTAACCATGTATATTTTTAAGTTTATCAATCTATTTTTAGATTCGCCATGTATATATTTACTTGTTTGAAACTAATTACATATATCTGTAATTTTAGAGTCGATATTTAGACTTTAGCCAGGGTATTTATCTAATATTACAATATGCATAACACCTTGTTGACCATGTGATGACTCATCAATTTCCAATAGTGATTTTTGATACAAATGGGCGTTTTTAAAAGCCTAATAATGTTTTTGGAAATACCTATGCATACCCCAACATTTTTAAACCATCCGCGCTTTTTAAATAAATTGCCCCACCGCGCTAAGCCGTCCAGTACCTTCCAATAAAGCCACGCACAGCGCTTTACGCCTTTCGGATCAGTGTTTGTCGCAGAGTCCGTGAGAGTACATCTCCTCAAAATCATACTGGGCACCACATACCCCAGCACACAGGTAAGCTTTCTTTTTCCTCATGTGGGATTTCAAATGTTTTTTACTAGATTTTCTGTATTCTATACGTTTATATTGTATTTTTAGTCATAATGGGTGCTTACGAAAAAGAGCAAAAGTATCTACAATCATTGTGGGATGAAATTGACGTCGAGGAACCTGCCATAGGCTCTGAGAGTGAAGACGAAGTTGATCATGTAAGCGACAGTGACCATAATAGCGACACTGAGGAAGAATCCGACGACAGAATGCCTGTAGATGGTCCTGATGGGAAATCACAAGTCGTACAGGATGAAAACCAGCTTGTACAAGAACAAATCCGTCAACAAGAAGAACATAACCAAACTGAAAAGAAGAGTTACTACACTGGAAAAAATGGGATGAAATGGGCAAAGGTATGTTACCCCAAAAATGTTAGGACGCGCAGGGAAAATATTATTACACATTTGCCGGGTGTTAAACCACTTGGAAAAACGCTAAGACTCCCTTAGAATGTTTTGAGTTACTGTTTGATGACGAAATGATTAACGATATTGTAAAATGGACTAACATCAAACTTCAACAAAAAGCGGAGTTATATGGCGAAATGCATAAATATGTAGTACGCGATACTAATTTCGCTGAAATTCGAGCTGTGTTTGGCCTTCTTTTCTTAGCCGGAATATATAAAGCTGCTAGATTAAATTTAGAAGAGCTGTTTTCTGCAGATGGCTCTGGAGTAGAAAAATTTCGAAAAACTATGTCTTTACAAAGATTCTCTATATTACTATCTTGTCTACGATTTGATAATATCACAAATCGCGAAGATCGGAAAAAATAGATAAACTTACAGCAGTACGGGCAATATTTGAACGTTTTATACAAAACAGCCAAGCGACGTATACCCCTAGTGAATATCTTACTATAGATGAAAAGCTAGAGGCATTTCGGGGAAGATGTGCTTTTAGGCAATATATGCCGAATAAACCGTCACGCTATGGAATAAAGATTTTTGCTCTGGTAGATTCCAAAACATATTATGTTTTAAACATGGAGGTTTATTTGGGTGTACAACCAGATGGACCCTATGCTCTTAGTAATAAACCTTTTGACGTTGTCAGTCGGCTTGTTGCTCCAATTTCTGGATCAGGCAGAAATGTCACTTTTGATAACTGGTTCACCAGTTATGAACTGATGATAAAGTTGTTAAAAGATCATAATTTAACTGCTGTTGGTACAGTTAGAAAAAATAAACCACAATTGCCCCCCAATTTCTTGATAACTCAGGGTCGCCAGGAATGCTCCAGCAAATTTGGATTTCAAGAAAATATTATGCTTACATCGTATGTTCCAAAAAGGGAAGAATTGTTCTACTAATGTCAACTCTACATCGTACACCCGATATTGATCAAGAAACTGGGGAGAAACAAAAACCTGAAGTGATAACCTTTATAACTCAACCAAAGGTGGTGTTGATACGGTTGACGAGTTATCAGCTAGTTATGACGTATCTCGAAATAGCAGACGATGGCCCCTTACACTATTTTATGCACTACTGAATTGTGCTGGAATAAATGCGATGGTCATATATGCCAACAACAATAATAAGATCAAGAGAAGAGTATTTCTTAAACAACTGGCATATCAACTAATTGCTGACCACGCAGAGGCCCGAGCCCAAAACCCAAGGTTGCCTAGAGAACTGCAAGCTAGTCGTAAGAGGGCAAATGAAAATAATTCGGAGCCAGCTGGTAAACGTCAACGATTTTCCAGAAGATGCACCATTTGTCCACGTAATTTAGACAGAAAAAGCTATTATACATGCCTAAAATGTAACGATTTCACATGCATACAACATGCTTTTATTTTATGTGATAAATGTCAAAATGAAACTAATGTCTAGTTTGTAATATTTACTTCAAAGTTTAACGCTTTTTTAGCTATGTTTGTGTGTTTTTTCTTTTTAATTCTTTAATTACAGAAGCACATGTTTATTTTTCGAAAAAAATGTTGAGTTAAAAAAATTAGATTTTTTTACGTTCAAATTAGTTTTTAGTGTTATAACTTTGATTTTTGTGTTTTAGTATATTCTTAACCAAATATTAATGTGTTACATAAAATATAACTGTTGCCAAAAATTTTTAATCCAATTTTTTCTTTGAGTGTATCTCATACCCCACCACACAGATCCTTTCAAAAATACCACCACACAGAGGTACGTACTGTTAAAGGAAACGCCTCTGTTCGGCGAACCACCTAAAACTGATCTGTTCGGCGAACCGCCTAAAAACCGACCGATCGACCGCTTAAAATCGGTTTGGCGAACCGCCTAAAACCGACCCGTTCGGCGAACCGTTCTGTTAAAACAGCTGTAGACGACATCGAGTCCTTGGTAAGTGACCTTTATTATTATTACCCTGTATATATATTAAATTTTATTTCTAAAATATTTTGTTACAAATAAATCACAAGAGAGAGTACTTAGCTGTTTTTCTTAGCTGTTTTCTAAACCGTTCCCCAAACCGCCTAAAAAAGAGCCTGTTCGACAATCCGTTCGGCACACCTCTACCTGTTCGGCAAACCGATACCTGTTCGGCGAACCGCCTTAAACCGGTGAAGAATTTGTTGATTTTTTTAATAACTTGTCTGTCAATCATAACAACGGCTGTGTAAGAACTTTGAGGTTATCTGTTTAGGCCCTATTTACTCTCAAATAACATATTTATTTAAAAAATTAGTGTTAATATATTTATTAAAAATAATTGTTAAAAAAAGAATGACTAAAATCAAACCACTACAAGCCATCATAACCTCGTGTGACTGCCTTATTTCTAGGTTATGTAGTAATCTGTCGACGTATGGTTTGCGCATGCATTAATTCCCAACCCAAACCGTTATAGGCCTTCGAACGTCCTTTTAAGGATTTTAGAGCTGCGGAGCGAAGTGGTAATCCCTGCTTGCAAACCAGGTAGCTTTTAGCTGAGAACCGGCTTTATACAGTTTGAAAGTGCCTGTGTGGTGTATTTTTTTAACCTAAGTTTCACCTCCTATATTTTTATTACTTTAATTACTTCACCTTCACCATTTTGTCGATATTTAATTTTGTATATTTTAACGAGTATTATTATCTGACATATTTTTAACCCAAGCCCCATATTTTTAATAATAATAAACCACGTTTCTGCTAGTAAAATTTGAGGTTATGTTGACAGTTCCAAAAGTTTAACCTAATGTCGTAGCACCATTTTGTCGATATATTTAATAAACCACGTGTCTGCGAGCTTATGCCAATAAATAATAACAACGGCCCTATTTTTCTAGGTTATGTTGACGTCATTTTTAGCGCCATAAGATGAATAAGTTTGAGGTTATGTTGACTAGTTTAACCTAATGACGTAAGTGTAGACGCCATTTTGTCAATAAGTCACGTGTCTGCAAGTAAAATTTGAGGTTATGTTGACCCCCTTAAAGTTTAACCTAATAACGTAGCACCATTTTGTCGATATTTTAAATAAACCACGTATCTGCAAGTAATGTCAATGAATCATAACTATTTCTAGGTTATGTCGCCGTATGCGTAAGATACATGCATATAAGTTTGAGGTTATGTTGACTAGTTTAACCTAATGACGTAGCACCATCTTGTCGATATATTTAATAAACCACGTGTCTGCAACTAATGTCAATCAATAATATACCCTATTTCTAGGTTATGTCATGCGTAAGACGCTAATATAAGTTTGAGGTTATGTTGACTAGTTTAAGTATATGACGTATAAAGCTAACTTCACTACTATCGTGGGGCCCCACGGGGCTTGGACGTGAAGCCCTAAGCCCTAAACCTAGGGCCCGGAGCCATAGGCGTGGGGCCGAAGGCTTATCCGTATAAATTTAGGTTATGTCATTTCAATCAACGCCTTATTTCTAGGTTATATTGACATTATTTTTCGTGCATGCGTACTGCCTTATCTCATACACGTAAGCAGACACCACGTGGTTCGTGAAATAAGACAGGTGACAGCTGACAGGCGCCATTTTCTAAGTCACGTGATATTTGACAGGTGACAGATGACTTTTGACAGATTGACCACGCCCTAAATATGGAGTTGCGCAAGATTCCTAAATTTTAAATGACGTCAGAGATTTTGACATATGACAGGTGACAGATGACATTTGACAGATGACAGATGACGTTTGACAGATTGACCACACCCTAAATAATGCGTCACACAAGATTCCTAAATATAACGTCAGAGACGCATGCGCAATACCCTAAAATAGGCGTCGCCCAAGATTCTTGACGTCAGGCGTCGTGACGTCAGGCGTCGACGGCGTCTGTCTGGTTAAAGTGCCCCGTAGTCTACTAATGCCTACCAACTATAGAAATGCAACACCGTGCATTATGTGTCAATTGAAGATTTTCATCTAAAGCTGATAAAAGAAATTATCGCAAAATATCATACACCAGTTTCAACTCGTACGGTTGGTCGGAGAGTTTTGGATGAGAATTCTGAACTACGTCTAACTGAAAGACACTTTGCAAATTTTATTCCATCCACTGTTCAAAAGAAGTCCACTACAAAACGCTGCGTAGTTTGCACAAAAAATAAGAGAAGACGCGAATTAAGATATATGTGTCTAACTTGTAATGTACCACTTTGTATTGTTCCTTGTTTTAAATTATTTCACACAAAAAAAAACACTTTTAGAACATGTAATGCATTTAAAATGTTTTTCTTTTGAGTTACCAAACTTGTTTTTCAGTCGTATTTTTTTTTTTTTGGTTTTTGAACCTGTAGTTGACTTTAAATAAATTAACATTTAGAAAAAACTGTTTCAATGTATATTTTCTTTTAAATATAAGAAAAATACAACGAAAAAATATGGTGAATTGGACCACGCTGCTCTTGACGAATATATTCGCAAGCGTCAAAAAAATGGTTATTTTGACCGACCGCCTTGAAAAAGCACTGCGCAGTGAAAGGGGTTAATCCAAGAAATATCCCGGAGAAAAGATATTTCACAAACCAACAAGTATTTGGGAAACCCAAGAATATCTGGAAACCAACTGGACAAACTCCAAACGAGTCACCCACTCCAATGTCTGTAGTGACTAAACAGACTGTAGCACCGAGAAGTACTTTTCAACAGCATAGTCAAACACAGACAAGTGGATTTACACCCCAGTATAGACCAATAAATCAGTATCAACCCAGGATACAAAATTATTTTCAACCGCAATCAAGACCGACATTTTATGCAGAAGAACTACATCTGACTGATGATTATACAAATAACTATCAGCCCAATGTATCACATCTAACCGAAGACTATATGAACCCTCAAGAAATAATTCAAGAAGATACCTGGTTCGAAGAAATTGATGATCCTGATCTATTACACTCTCACGTAAATATTGAAGAACTAATTGATCCTCAAACTGAAGTGCCTACTTCTACCATTCCTGAAGACACAGAAAATTTTTCTTAGCCAGCCTCTGGAGAGAAGATCACTTAGAACTGAACAGTATGGATCAACGTAGATTACCACTCATAGTAATAGCAGCATGCAAGGCCTTATGAGAAGTCGTGACGGTTGCTACGTATAAGGCAACCAAGTCTGTTGAGGATTGGGTCCGGTATAAGTCATTGCGAAACTCTACACTGAGTTTAGTCCGTAGGCGCAAAAGAAGTTTTTTGATGATGTGGTTGCTGAGGGAGATCAAAGAAAAACTTGGAAAACATTGAAAGACCAGAGTGTGAGACACCACGATGAGCGCACCATTCCTGATCATCTTCTTGATGTCAATAAAATTAACGATTACTTTTCTTCTGTTTTTAAAGAGGATCAGTGTGAGGAAATGGTGCGCAAATACGAGGAATCTGCACCAGTCTGTAATGATACATTTAGTTTTCGGCTTGCTACATACGACGACATTGTTAAGTCGCTTCAGGGTATTAAATCCAATGCTTCTGGATGCGATGAAATTTCTCGTATTATGATACAGTATTGTACTCCTTTTATATATTCGTATATTATTCACATCGTCAATGTTTGCCTCGAACACAGCTACTTTCCGGACTCCTGGAAGACGTCTGTGTTGCAGCCCATCCCTAAAAGCTCGAGTCCTGAGACATATGCTGATTTGCGCCCCATTAGTCGTCTTCCGATAGTATCTAAGATTTTGGAAAAGGTTATGTATCATCAAATGAACCCATTTATAGGAGGAAACAATATTGTACCGGATGCACAGTCTGGGTTCACAAAAGATAACAGTACAGCCACTGCACTTTCGGGAGTCTTGGATACGATTGGAGGGGATCTGGATGGCGGTAGGGTATCGGCCCTGGTATTGCTCGATTTTTCGAAGGCGTTTGATACTATTAGTCACAGGTTATTGTGCTCAAAGCTTAAGTTTTACGGTTTTGACTCAAATGCTGTCAAGCTTCTGTCATCCTACCTTTGTGGTCGATTCCAAGGAGTGACGTTAGATGGTAAAAAGTCGTCGTTGAGACCTGTGATTTCAGGAGTACCTCAGGGCTCAATATTGGGTCCATTGCTGTTTAATATCTACACTGCAGATATTCTAAATCGGATCAAAAATTGCTCCTATCAGGCTTATGCCGACGATACGCAAATAAGCTATAGTTTTGTACCCAAAGAACATCATATTGGGGAATTTATACTTAACAAAGAATTGGCCAATATTAATGCATGTATGCCAAAAGCACAACTTAATTTTAAATCCAGGCAAGTCGCTTGTCCTTTTCTTTGGTGGTCATAAGATCCACAACATTGAAAATGTCATTAAAGTTAAAATCGATGACAAATTACTACCTGTGAGGAGTGTGGCCAAATCTTTGGGAGTTTTAGTGGATGACAGACTAAAGTTTACTGACCAGGTAACCGCAGTAACCCGTAAGGCATTTTTCAACTTAAAGCTTTTATATGCCAATAGGAGTGTGTTGTCAAAGAAATTAAAAACTATGTTGTGTGAGTCCTTGGTGTTGTCCCATTTTAATTACTGTTTGCCTGTCTATGGTCCGTTTCTTAGCAATTACGAGAAATGAAGAATGCAGAGGGTGCAGAACTCCTGCTGTCGTTTTGTTTGTTCACTCCGCAAATATGACCATATTTCGGCTGCACTCTTGGAGCTTAAATGGCTAAATATAACAAATAGGATTGAACTTCATTCAACAATATTTATCCATAAGGTTGTACGATCGGGTACGCCGTCGTTTCTGAATAACAGACTGGTGCCTAGAACTGACACCCATCAAATAAACACTCGCTACAAAGATCTCTACAGCATCCCCAGGCACTCGACGGCCCTGTTTAGAAAATGCTTTAGTTACCGAGCGGCTCAAATTTATAATGGCCTGGCCGATGATTTGAAGGCATTGAGCCCCGAAACATTGAAGCGCCTGAATTCAGTGTTCCATTCTCGCAGAGTACAGATCCCTGAAGATGCCTCGTGCAATCGATGGCGAAACGTCGGTAAACGATTTTAATTTGACGCGGTCCAAACCCAAGAACCAAGATTCCTTACTTAGAACAAAATTACCTACAAATGCTATTACAGATGGCGTGTATTATATTCCTAAACAAGAAATTAATAACCACTGCTTTATTCCTGAATCTATAACACAAGTAGAAAACGGACAAGCATATGTAGAAATTCATAACGTTAGTGCTGAAGATACCTATGTAAATATTATTTCTCCATTACAAGTAGAACCAACAAGTGATTATGACATCTATCAAGGAGAAATAGTAAATTATGAACCATATCTAGATCAACAAGAAATTGAAAGCATTTTAAGACTGGATCATCTAAATGAAGAAGAGAAAAATAAATTAATAAAAATGTGTAAACAATTTTATTCAACTTTTCAAAGTCCAACTGAACCTCTGTCAAATACTACGTTAACTACACATACAATTCGAACAGTTGATGACGAACCAATTTATACAAAATCATATAGATTTCCAGAAATCCATAAAGAAGAAGTAAAGAATCAAATTTCAAAAATGATAAACGATGGAATAATCAGAAATAGTGCAAGTCCATGGTCAAGTCCAATATGGATAGTACCCAAGAAGCCTGATGCTAGTGGACAAAAGAAATGGAGAATTGTAGTAGATTATAGAAAATTAAACAATAAAACCATTCAGGACAGATTCCCTATTCCCAATATAGATGACCTTCTAGATAAACTTGGCAGATCACAATATTTTACCACATTAGACCTTGCAAGTGGTTTCCACCAAATTAAGATGCATAGGGATAGTATTGAAAAAACAGCTTTTTCTAGCTGATCACGGACATTATGAATTCCTTAGAATGCCGTTTGGTTTAAAAAATGCACCTGCGACATTCCAAAGAATGATCAACGAAGTCCTAAAAGAGTTCATAAATAAAATTTGCGTTGTATATATGGATGATGTCATCGTATTTTCAAGCACACTAGATGAACACATAAGCAATTTAAAATCAATTTTTGAAAAATTCAAACAACACAATCTAAAAGTTCAACTTGATAAGTGCGAATTCATGAAACGTGAAGTAGAATTTTTAAGACATATAATTACAACAGAACATATTAAACCCAATCCTAGAAAAATCAATGCCATTCTAAATTACCCAATTCCAAAAACACATAAAGAAATTAAAAGTTTCTTTGGAATGGTCGGATATTATAGAAAATTCATTGACAATTTGGCTAAAATTACAAAACCTCTTACAAATTGCTTACGAAAAGGTAAAAAGTAGAACATAAGTGACGTAACCAATTATATTAATAACTGTAATATTTGTCAAAAGGCTAAATACGAAAGAAATCCAAATAAATTTAAGTTTCAACCGATACCTAGTAAATCCAAGCCTTTTGAAAGAGTTCATTTAGACACTCTGTCAATTTCGAAAGAAAATTTTTTGACCATAATTGATACTTTTTCAAAATTTGCTCAAGCATATGCTATTGGAGGTTTAAACTCAGTAAATATACTTGACGCGTTTTTAATTTTTATATCACATTACGGTATACCTGACACGATTATTTGTGATAACGGAACCGAATTTAGTAATCAAGCTTTTCAAAACTTTCACAAAAATAAATATACATTACACTACACCAAAAAATTCAAATTCAAACAGCTACATTGAGCGAGTTCATTCTACGTTATTAGAGCGAGTTCGTACTCAAATGCAGCAACAGTCAAGCGACTCATTAAACAATTTGATCCAATATTCACTTCTTTATTATAATAATGCAATTCATTCTAGTACAAATTTTACCCCTTTCGAAATAATATCAGGACATTTTACTTCTAAAAGCCCATTTGATATTCAAGAAAATGATATAATTTCTAAATATGTTCAAGATCACAAAAACAAAATGTCGGAAATGTATAAAAATTTACATTCAAAATTTCAAGAAAAAAAGGAACAAGAAAAGGTTAATCTAACTCGTGATAAGCCTTTCACTATCACAAAAGATGACCAAATTTTTCATGAAGAAGAAACAAGGGATAAATTAGCCTCCAAGTTTTCTAAGATAACACCAATCGCTCAAACTAAGAATAAAGTTAAAACTGAAACATCAAAATATTCTAAACATAATTTGAAAAAGCGTAAGAAACGCTAATTCATTTTTTTTTGTTTGTTTCAGATGCACCTACTATCATATTTCTCATTTATTCTTTTATTTACGTTTTGTTTTGGCACAATCCAAAAACTTTTTAATCCAATTCTCCCAGTTAAACTACATACTTCAAAAATTATATCAAGCAAACACACTTTTGTAACATATTTAAATTATTTGGAGTTACAAGAAATGCAATCCAATTTAAAGCAGCAAATAAAATTTATTGCTGAAAGAAAAAATTGCAGTGATCAATCTCTTAAATTAATTCAACAAGCTAATGCTTTGCTAAATAATAATGATCACCTGTTAAAAACAATTATACCTTCTTTAAGACAAAAACGTGGATTAATTAATTTGGGAGGTAAAGTTTCTAAATGGCTTTTTGGTACTCTTGATGCCGAAGATGGCGATAGAATCAATAAAATACTAAAATTTCTTAATAAAAACGACCACCTTCTTCAAGATAAAATTAATGACCAAATTCATCTTGCTAAAGAAATAATAGCTAGTTCCAATAAAAGTTTTTCTCAAATTAAAGTTAACATTGATGCAACTATGCAACTTCTTAATAATTTGCAAGAAAGCATAAATGAAATAAATGCTTTGGGACTTAATCATTAACACGCTAAATAATTTAAGTTTAAAGTTGACACAAATTGTTAACGCTATTACTTTTGCTAATTTAAATAAAATACATCCTTTATTTCTCTCTATAGAAAATTTGCAGTTTATTATTGATAAAATGAGCTCTCTTTATTCAACAGAACAGCTAGTAAAATTTTCAAATCAACATAGTTACTATCAACTTTTAGGAATTCAGTTAATATATGAAAAGGAAAAAATAATATTTCTTATCCATTTTCCTATTCTAAAACCAGAAACCTTTACTAGTTATTTCCTTTATCCTGTACTAGTCCAAAACAAAATTATATTACCAATCAAATCATACCTTTACCTAAATGAGAAAAATGGTCTATATCAATATGGAACTAAACTCTGTGAAGAAATAGAAAACACGTATTACTGTAACAACCACCTCCAGATCCAAGACGACTGTGTAGTCAATGTTATTCTACACAACCAAGCTGAAAATTGTACTGCTCTAGACGTTCATCTTGAAGAAGCCATTGCCAACCAAGTTACCCCCGATAATGTCTTGTTCACCACGCCAAAAGACACAATTATTACTGAAAACTGTGCAATTGAAAAACACCATGAGTTACAACCTGGTAGCTACCTCATTACAATACCTGAAAAATGTAGTTTCCAAATAAACAAAGAAACCTATTCACATGAAGAAACCATTCTTCCAACTTCAATAATTATCCAGTTACCTGCATTGAACCTGTCAGCAATACCGCAGTATTCAACCAAAATGATGTTGAAGAGTATTAATTTGGACACTATCCAGAGCCTTACCAATAAAATGAATTCACAACACGAATTAATTTTGCCAATCGAGCCAAAAGAAAATCCTTCGTCTACATGGGTATTTATTTGTATTAGCATTCTGGTCTGTGTCATATGTTTTGGATGCATCAAATGTTTCTATCGTTTATGCTCTTATCCACTGATACCAATGTGTTACAAGAGAAGAAACTCTCCAGCCCACCAAAGTGATGGTCAGCCCGCTGCCAAACCAACCCTAGGCTTCCATTGCAGCCGGGAGAAATTATATTTGTGCCAACCAATTATGCTTGTGCCATCCTGTAAACCAATTGTAATAGAGACAGTAAGAGTAGGTGTAAGAGATAAATCTCGGTATATTATTTATTATTATTATTTGTGGAATTTTATCATATTATATTTCGGATAGTATTTTACACCGTAAATTATCTTAACGATAATGTCTGGTAAATTATGTATTAGTAATTTTCTCGTAGTTTATCTATTATTTTATGATGACTACTAATTGTACCGTATTTTATCTTAAGGTGACATATATTGTATTACCTCAAAATATTATAAATGCATGTAGTTTTCCAATATGTAGTTAGTTAGGTTGCCAGCGATTGCTTTGATTAAATCGGTTATTCAAGTATCGATATACTTGAATAACCGATAGTAATCTCTAACTCACCAAACCCAAAGTTGTTTGCTTCTACGAACCACAGGCTGCTGGAAGCAAAAACGTCACTATTGGTTACGTTAGAACAAGCGAAGGAGAGGGGCATTTCGCATTTATTTATTTATTATTTACTCCTCGCGCACAACAAGTTTCTTGCTATTGTATTGTTTTTGAGTCAGTTTCTTGAAGTAACTTAGTGATAAACAAGTGACTTATTTAAAGATCTCCATTGTTTTCTAATTTTACCTACAGCTATACCAAAACGCAAGTGTTTATTTAATGTAAATTTACAAGCACCCATTTATCAAGAAAAGTAATACTCCTTTGGATGTAAGATGCGAAAAGTGCTGCACTGAATTTAGTGTTTCCTATAGTGGTGCTGGTGACATTGAACAGCATTTGAAAAGTCCATAAAACATAAAAATGCGGATCGTACCGCTGCTTCAGTTCTTCAATGTTATTTTTTTCCCGAATTCAAACGCTGACATTTTCAAAGGATTTGGATATGGCTTCCGCCGAAGGTGTCTGGGCTTATCACACTATACAAGAAAACCACAGCTTTCGGTCCAATGCACTATAGTATATGAACACCCATTCACTGGCCAAAAATCACTTTTTCTACCCTTACCAAATCTCAAATACTCCTTAATATTTGAAAGAAAACATCCCATATTAAATAAATTAGCGCAACCTGTATAGACAAGTCGTTTAGATTTTGTTACCAGTATAGACAAAGCGAAGAAATTTTGCCAGTTGCTTTTAACTTAACACTACATAGATTACTACAGTAAATTAGTTTAACGTGAAAAGCGATTTTTGTGAAATTTTTAGCCAAAATTAAATAGGTAGGTATATTGTTTAAAATTGTAAGATTTTATAAAATATTCTTTTTTATTGTAACCATAGTAGATGTAATTGTAAATACCTGTTTATTGTGAAGCCCATATAATTCACAATGCTGTAAAATCTGTTGCAGACGGTCTACCTTTAGATAATGAAATAATTATTGTAAAAATATATTAATTTTTTATATTTATACGGTTTGAGTTGAAGCCCTAAAGGAATTGCGCTGAACTGATATTGAACATCACCAATGCTCGGCTACAGCAAAACTCGTTGGTTTGCGCTGATGCCTGCTTTGGAGAGAGTTTTAAAAATGTACCAGCCGTTAAAAAACTATTTTCTGAGCATTAAAAAATGTCCCAAATCAATGAAATACTTGTTTAAAGATCCTACTAAATTATGGCTTTATTTTTTACACGCTCAGTCGCAAGTTTTTACCAAGCGTTTTTAAAGGTTGAAGATCAAACTGTATCGGCAAATAATGCTACAAAAAAAATCAATCAACTCATTCAGAATTTGATTCAGAAACAAACAAATCAGTTTCTTTTATTTACTGTTCGTAATATACAGGGTGATCATTTTTAAGTCGGCACTATTGCTAACTTCTTTATTATTGGAGATACGAATTCAGTTAAATTAGCAAAGTAGTAGCATTTTTCCGCTTATCAACGTGCTGCCAACAAAAAACAATTAAACATCGGGTTTTTGATTTATTGCATTATATTATACTTTTTTTTAATGGAACATGGTATATTACTATTTAAAAGATCTATTTAAGACCATTAAAAAAGTTCTTATGTGTTATCTCCAATTTTTAATAGTTTCGGAAATATGGCCATCATCGGGAATTTGATAGTAAACTGGCATTTTTAAATAGAATATGTATTATGTATATTGAATCGCCATTAAAAAGATATTTTAAAGAGCTTTAAGAAAATACCACATTTGATATGTCTATCTCTTATAGTTTTGGAAATATGACCATTTAAATCTAAAACTAGAAGATATTATGTCTATTTTATCTTCGACATTATTAGTACGAGAAGAATAGAAGGTGACCTTCACCCATCTGTTTACCGGATAAAAACTGTTTTATATTAAAGATAGTATTAAAACAAAGGTATCGCCATAAAATTACCCAAAAAAATTTTGTCAAGGACATATTTAATTTTAAAAAATAACCTCAAAATTGTTGACACTCCTTGTATAATGGCAACCCCTATATTTTTAAATACGTATGTATGGTAGGTATTAAAATATATATTTTTAAATAATACACCATGTACAAAAAAATAATGTTTAAAGTTTTAAAAATTTACCACAGCGTTATTTATAAAATCAAAGAAAAAAAATGTACTAATATATTTGTACTGTCATGTACAATAAAAAACGAAAATTCACATTGTAATGGGTAATTTAAAAATATTAAAACTTATTTTTTTTATTGGTCATAGCCTTGACCTATTTTTTTAGACAACGCTATGGAAATACCTTTGTTTAAATACTATCTTTAATATAAAACAGTTTTTATCCGGTAAACCGATGGGTGAAGGTCGCCTTCTATTTGGATCTTAGACTATAAACATGGTGCTTATAGCTTGGAGCTGTAGAGATATAAAAATTTAAAATAATTTTCAGATTTGGATTACCATATTTCCAAAACTATAAGAGATAGACGTATCAAATGTGGTATTTTCTTAAAGCTTTTTAAATATCTATTTAATGGTAATGAAATATACAGAGTTTTCTATTTTAAAAATACCAGTTTACTATCAAATTCCCGAGGATGGCTATATTTCTGAAATTATTAAACTTTTTTGCAACTTTTTTTAATGGCCTTTAATAGATCTTTCGAATAGTGATATAATATACAGGGTGTTTCACTAAAAGAATTTAAATATTTTTTGCAATAAATCGATAACCCGATGTTCAATTGTTTTTTTTTGTTGGCAGCACGTTAATCAGCGGAAAAAATGCTACTAGTTTGCTAATTTAACCGACTTTAAATCTCCAATAATAAAAAAGTTAGCAATAGCGACTTAAAAATGATCACACTATATTCATAAAATAGAAAAATTACAAATATTAAGCCACCTAGATTAAAGTGACCACATTCTTAAGGACGGAAATCGGGACAAGTGAAATAAGATTGATTTTTTTGTCTTTTTCTCCAAATTTTTTGAAAAGCAAAAAAATGTCCCCACTTTCATTAGGTCATTATTATTTGCAGCGAAAAACCTGTCTCCCACCACAAGTCAGGACATTTTCAAAAAATTGGAACATTTTCCCAAATCGGCGGGACGCGGGACAAACCTCCAAAAGCGAGACTGTCCCGCCGAAATCGGGACGTGTGGTCACTTTAACCTAGATGCAAAACTACAAATGACTCTCAACAAAATCAAGTAGGCGCAAAAGCTTTTTAAAATGTTAAATTCAATTAGTGAAGATTTTGTGGAAAGAACAGCTACAGAATTTCATTAAACGAGTCGGGAATATTTTAAAGAATAGATTAACTTTTTACTAAAAAAATGGAAATATTTTATTGGGCTGATTTAAGAAAAGTACCTGCTCTGACGCCCTGTATTTTAGAAACTAAGCTTAAAAATCTAACACGTTGATATAAATTTGGTACATATATTGCATATTAGATTTTTCGGATTAAAATCTAAGATACCCTGTATTTTTGTTTTTAAAACAACCACAGGCTTTTGCAGGATGTATTCCAAACAGCAAAGGTATCGAAACTATCGACTATTGACACTGGGCGAAATCGACATAGAGACAGATTAAGATGAATGGTTTTTAAATAAAAAAGTGTAAAAAGTAGGTCAAATACTTAACGCTCAAATAAATTGTTAGAATATTTTCTTATAATTTATTCTTTGCTTTCTTACAACGAGAAAATTATGTACAAAGAGCATTGAATGTATTGATTGAAAAGAGACATACTGACAGTACTTAAGATATGAAAATATTTGACGAATTTCTAATAATTGTAAACTACGACACTGCACAAAAAATACGGACTGTAATAATTTAAAAGTTCACACAGAAACTCATTGGGTGGAAGTAATCACACTTTCGCACCAACAATCTGCAACATGAAAATTTTTGTATTTTAATTAAATATATTTTATTTCTACCTGGTAGAAATGCTTCAGTAAAGAGAATAAATAAATTGTGGACGTTTGAAAAAAAAAAAATACTTGCAGGTTTCAGTTCTGAAGACGATGTTGATAACAAAGATCAATAAAAAGAAAACGTGTCAAGAATTTTACTTTTATCTTAAATCATCACCATCTTTATTAAAGCAAATTTGTTCCTCCAAGAAATATAAATATATTTAATAGAACTTTAAAATACTTTTTTGTTTTTAATATGTACATTTTTAAAAACCTGCAGCACTGTCTAAGTACTGTAGAGAGTAGGAAATTAAAAAATGAAAAGTTCTGGGTCTTTTTAAATAAAATGTATTTATTTATTTATCGAAATTACACATTACAGAGTAAAAAACTTTAAACAGTGTTTAATAGTAGGTACAAACTACAGTAAATAACAATAATATGTATACCGAGTGTCAACGAATTTATTAGACAAGTAATAGCTCCTAGAGAATGAGACATATTAAAATGAGACTTGGGATAGGTAAATGGTGTGAGCAGAGGAGAGTTTCTGCATATTTGGAAATGGCTCAAATTTTGAATTTTTAAATGGAACACCCTGAATATTTTCCCATTTATTGGATTCCTTAGACAATTTAAAGTCCGAATGTGACATTTTAAAAAGTTTTTGAGCCCTCTTAATTTAAATAAAATATATTAAATATTGCATCGAGGTGGCCATTATTGGGTGCAAATTAATCTAGTGACCCTAGGTGATGTTAGAAAAATATAATTGCAAAGTTTTGGTGACACATATGAAAGATAGGAATTAAACAATTTGGTAAATAGACATTTCCATACCTAACTGTTATTTTTCCAATGGCAATCCCTTTTAGGCAAGCACTTTTCTGATAAAGGATTTTTGACAAATCTACAAATGACTCTCAACAAAATCAAGTAGGCGCAAAAGCTTTTAAAATGTTAAATTACTATTAAGAATGGTCCCAGGAATCCAAAAATGTTAAAATATAGGGGTGTTTCATTTAAACATTCAAAACTGGAGTTTTGGTTAAACCGAAAGTAACCTAAAAGTAAGGAATATGCGAAACTCTCCTTTCTATACCATTTCTTCATATTAAGTTTCATTTTGATATGTCTAATACTCTAGAAGTTATGGCTTACCTAATAGATTCGTTGACACCCTGTATTGCAGTTAATGGAAATAGACCCAATAAGGAATAGACCCTCAAATTATAGGTAAAGTTCTTTTTTAATGAGTCTGCCTTTACCCTGGATGGGATTTTTATTTTACATAAATTTAAATCCGGAGTCGCATTGCGTTTTAATTATACTGCGAAAAAAAACCACTTACATTTTTAATTTTTAACGATTTTTAGAAGTTTACTTAAAACTTAAGTCTGATGAAGCAAAACGGACTCCGGATTGGAATTTAGGGCATCAAAAAACATATAAACAAGTTAGTCTGCTCAAAAGTACTAATACCTTTTTTGTGTGCCGGTGCCCCTTATTTGTACATTTTTAAGTTATTATTTATTAATTTATTTATTGTATAAGTCTAAAATACTTCCTATTTTTACCGAAGTCTGAAAAATGCAGGTTAGCTAAACTTTAATGAGAATTAGAAATAATATTGACATTAAAAATATTAAAACCGTAGTTAAAAAATGTAAGTTAGTGATGCTTGGGGTTTTGTTAAGTTCTGTTTGGATTATTTAAGTAATTTATTAACTTATAATGTGAAGTTACCTATTTTTAATTAATTCTTGTACCAAATTGTACCAACCAAATCTTGATCTATCATTGAATTTGTATATAAATGGGCTTTACAATTTTAATATTAAAATAGACCATATTTAAAAAATTAAAGTTGATAATGGTCCCCCAAATTGAAACGTTGCATTTGCAATAATATATAACCATTGGATGGAGCAGAAAATGTGGCAATGCAAAAGTACAATTTATTTTAAATCCGATTTTAAATAAGACCAGGAAATAAAACCCATTTTTTATTTTTCGTTTGTTTTCGGATATCTTTAAAAATACTTTAAATTTTCTAAACAGCATATTATTAGGCACATAAAACCTCAACTTTGTTCTTATTTAACTGACTTTGTATCTATTGCCATTTTTAAGATGCCCATACTGGCCCTCCTTATCTTGAACACATCTACTACTTTATCAACATTAAACGGATATTTAAAGGACCTCAAAGATAAACTTGCGTCTAGCCGGCCCGGTAGCATTGATCCCGAACCTAACCCGAGTCGAACTTACCCTTTCTCGGATTTTGACAGTTAATTCATTTCATTCAGGTTAAGTTTCGACTCGACGACTCGACTTTCTATTTATTATTAGTGGATTAACTAATAAGATTATTATTGCAAAATGCAATATAAATGCAACAAATTTGAAAGTGGTTTCAGCAGTTTCTCAAATTTAAGGAAACACATTAGGAAGTTTCACCCTGAAGATTTGTTGGATTTGGCGCCTTTCGCTATAGAAAAAATCGAATCATCGATCTTTTGTTGTGATATTTGCAAGAAACTATTTAATCATAAACAAAGTTTGTACCGACATGTAAAACCCATAATATTAATATTTAAAACGCAACAAGTCAGGCAAATATTTATGGAAATAATCCCAAAACTGGCAGAAAGTCAAAGAAATGTCTACTTTCTGAATATTATGGTTTTTTATGGTATGGTATAGAAAATACTTTTGAAAGAATACATGAAATTACATTAGTTTCAAAAATCTCAGTTTTGTTTCGATTGAAGACTTTAACAAATGGAAACGTAAGTGATCATATTATTACTATTATTATATTTGTTTTACAAAATTGTTTTTTTGTAGCAACAGTGGAAAGCTCGAACATATCGATCCGAGGGTATGGGTTCTCAGCCCTAACTCGGCCGGGGGCCTATGTCTTTGGGTTGGTGGTTGAGCAACCAATCGGGCGCGTCTCCAGGTGGCGGATGGGAAGACGGCCGAGGGTGGATTGGGGGTCCCCTCGGTTAGTGGGTGCCATAAATGCTTGGGGCTATGATGTTAAAGTCGGCTTACCGAGCATGAAAGCCTCACCGCGGACCAGCTCTCCCAAGCCTAAGGTGGAAGCAATCGTGCTGAGGGGCTGAATTGCACCGGGGCAGTAACAAGGAGTGTGTGTACGATGCCCTTAGGGTACCAGGTGCAACCCTATTGTATTTAGTCACCTTGCCCGCGTAATCAGGCTCTGCGTGGGTCGACCTTTACTTCCTGACTACTCGTGCGACTTTTATGGATAAAGGAACACAAAAACAACACTCAAAACAACGAGGATGTCTCGACGCCATCAAACGCTCTTGTGACACCTTCCCCAATGGAAGGGATAGTCCAAGGGACAACTGGAGGTTCCGAACCCCATTGTACTGCAGGGGAGAGGGCAAATGCCACCTTAACTCAGGGGATGGGGGCTGGAAACTCTCAACCTCAGGAAATGGAGGGGTTGAAACAAATGTACCTCCAAACCCTGAAACCGGAAAACCTAAGAAAAAACGGAGGGGAGTGATGTGGAGTGTGGATAAAGAACCCGGAAAAGAAAATCAGAAAGGAAAAGAGGTTTTCTTTTAATCCTTCGGGGTATGGGGATGCCTTACGGGTGGACAGGAAGGGCGCAATTGTGCCTACTGACGGAGGTAACTTTGAACCAGAAGAATGCCGAAGGGGTGGCCAATGCGTTACTAAGCGCATTAGATGCTATCCCGGAAGGCGAATTTACGCCTCCGTTCGAAGGCAACAGATGGGACTAGGGTGCACTCTGGATAACCTGCGCTGACGATAATTCGAAAGCGTGGGTTATAAAAGCCACCAAAATAGTTTAGGGAGAGTTTGACACTCCAGGCACTGGAGAAAGATAAACTCCCTAAACTGGCCCGAGTTACAGCGGTTGCCCAGGAGACCAGGGACAGCGTTGATACCATCCTGAAAAGGTTGGGACGACAAAACCCTGGTCTCGCGACCAACCTGTGGAGATTCTGGGACTGCAAGGTAACAGACAAAAGTACCAACTTGGTTCTGGGGATCGTTGACGGTGCTGAAGGGAATTGGGATGAAACCGCACTGTAGTTTGTGGCAGGCTCGATTTTACGAGACAGCCGCGAAGCCGTCAGCTGCGGGGGCAGCCCAGACTCAGAAGCCACCTGAGGGAGGGAAATCGGTCCCAGTGCCAGCGGCGAAGGGGCTGGCTGATGTACCGACTGGGGAGCCATCAAATAGGATGGAGACCCAGCATGTTTAGAGGCCAAAAAAAACCCCAAAAGCAGCGCCCAAAAAGGTGGAGATAACTAAAAGGAGCGGCAAGCCCTCCGGATCGCAAAAAAGCTGACCGAAGTTGGAGTCAGCAAGGGCGGTAGTAAAAACTCGGAGGCCGATGGACCCAAGTGAAGGATCTAATCACCCCGAGGGTCATACCCAAAACAATAATCCCAACCCCCAACTCCCAACCCCACTTTCCATCCTATCCCCATTATCCATCCAGGGAGGGAGTGTGCGATGCTGGCATCATGGCATCATCGTGCATTCGATTCTCCCAGATTAACTTGCAACACTGCAAAGCGGCATCTGCGGTACATAGCAGAGACCTGACAGTGGAGCAGACAAACATATCCCTCATCCAAGAACCTTAGTCCGTACGGGGGTTGTCAAAGGATTAAACACGAAAGGAGGCAGGCTTATCTATAACGGCAAGGGGCAGGAACCAAGAACCTGTATATATATATATATATATATATATATATATATATATATATATATATATATATATATATATATATATATATATATACATATATATATATATATATATATACATATATATATATATATATATATATATATATATATATATATATATATATATATATATATATATATATATATATATATATACTAATAGTCTGTTCTGCTTACTTTCCTGGAGACTCGACTGACGCCCCTCCCACTAGGGAGTTAAGGAGAGTGGTCGAGTTCTGTAATAAAGAAGGGCTAGACCTAGTGGTGGGTTGCGATGCAAATGCGCACAATACCATCTGGGGTAGTACAAATACAAACGAAAGAGGTGAAGCCCTATTGGAATACCTCTTTACATGGAATCTAGAAATTCTTAACACAGGATCCAAACCTACCTTCGTAACATCAAGAAGGCAAGAGGTATTGGACATAACAATAACGACAAAAAGAGTCACTGAAAAGATGAGGCATTGGAGAGTGAGAGGATACACTTTCTGATTATCGCCGCATAACTTTTAATTTAGAGACTGCCACTGCTTCGTCGGAGGAAGCCTACAGGAATCCTAGAGAGGCTGACTGGGCGGAATATAAATCTAGCCTAGAAGGTATGCTCGGGGGTGCCGAGGGTCATCTGAGGACGAAGAGAGTGATAGAGGGGGATGTAACAAGAATCTCCTCAGCTATCAGTCAGTCTTACGAAAAATCCTGCCCTATTAGAGAAATAGAGGAACTAAAAAGGTGGCGTGGTGGAGCAGGGAGCTTAATAAACTAGAACCAGGTCCAGACAGCTACTTAATGATGTTATGAAAACCAAAAGGACTGAAGACTGGACTGCGTACAAGGCCGAGCAAAAGGCATATAAGCGTCTGGTTCGAAAGTCTAAATTGGAATCATGGCAAGACTACTGTGGGGAACTGGAGAATTTATCCTTGGTTGCAAAATTCAGGAGAATATTCGCAGGAGGACAACATATTAAAATTGGGGAACTCAAGACACCTCAAGGGGTAGTTTTAGAGGAACCCGAGCAAATAATGAATCATCTTTTGGAGATACACTTTCCAGGATCCAAGATGGTTGATTCTGACAACAATCAGACCGGGGAGGGAAGTAAACATCCCCTCTCTAGGTCCGATTGGAAGATGGCTTGTAAGGTTGTTATGTTCAGCAAGGTACGCTGGGCGGTTAACTCCTTTGAGAAATACAAAAGCCCTGGCACGGATGGCAAATTCCTGGCTCTCCTATCTGAAGGGGGCGACGAGTTGACGAGGCATCTGGTCAGGGTATTTAGAGCGTGTGTGGTACTAAGATACATACCCAAAGCCTGGCGTGAAGTGAGAGTAGACTTCATACCCAAGCCGGGGAAGAACTCATACGACACAGCCAAGGCATTTAGACCGATCAGTCTTACCTCTTTCCAACTTAAAACGCTGCAAAAGGTAATAGATCGTTTTCTAAGGGATGAAATGCTAACTATTGGTAACAAGTTACATCCATCTCAATACGCATATCAACCCGGTAGCGTATTTACGTTTCCGTGTTTACTTTAACACCGCGCGGTCGTGAAATCAGCACGGAAATGTTTCTTAATAATGGTTTACAAACCCGTGCTCATTTCAACACCGCGCGGTCGTTAATTCAGCACGGAAATGTAACGCAATATTGGTTTACAAACCCGTGTGTGATTAACATAACAAATAGACATGAATTTATTAAATTCCGTCGTCGCGTAGCTGGCGCTCATGCGCCAGAATCTGCAGTGAAGTGCTTAATCCACGTTTGTTTATTATTTGTGGTTTTTAGGTTAGTTTTATCCTATGACTTTAATCACTGAACATAAACAGGTCGTAGTTATTATTCGGTGCTTTAATCTAATAATTATGGAACAGTTTAAAGTTTGTTTTTCAAAAATTACCAATAATTTTGAGGTGTTAAAGTTCGAAGGAACTTCTTCAGTTAGTTATACGTGTGAAGTTCAGTGTTCGTTGTCCAGTGCGTTGTCTGATACCGCCAGTTATGATGAGAAATGTAGTTACATTATAAACAAGTTTTCGGCAGAAACCAAAACAAACTGGATAATGAAAAGACGTTTTCCAAAACCCGTACGTTACGATTTTCGAAAAGTTTTCGTTTGTCAGCTGGCAGAAAGAAATAAATCGAAAAACAAAACCCATGGAGCAAAGAGAAACTTTAATTGCGGGGCAAATATAAGCATAAAATTTTTAAAAGTGACGGAACATACTTTAAAAACATCATCTTTATTGAAGAGAAGTTTCACGTGATTATGGAATATACTGGTCTAGAGGGTCCACGAGAGGACATATTTGGAACCTACAAAATTGAATCCGAATCACTAAACCATGCGGGACTGAACCTAGGATGAATGCTACAGTTTGCACATAGCACCGACCTGGACAAAGTACCGACACTCTAAAGGATATCCCCCTGTAAATGGGATCTGCGTACAATGGCCAGCGCTGGCTGAGTGCGCAGCAAATATCTTAATTAAAAAAACAGTGGAAAGGGATACAAATTCAAAATATATTAAAGAAAAAACAGAATCATTTAAATCCCATGTAACAACAAATTATGTATGTCATCGTTCTGGCAATTATGTGTCTGAAGGAAAAGGGAAAAGACATATTAAGACCTAAGGCACCAATAAAATCGGCAGTTTTTGTCCTGCAAATATAGTAATGGAAATGGGTGATAATGAAATATCAGTGCAGTATCTTGAAAGTCATGTTGGGCATTTAACTGATATAGGTCACTTACAGCGCACTCAGACAGAAAGAGAAAATTTGGCCACAAAAATTGCTGCTAAGATTCCTTTTGATGATATTTTAGATGAAGTTCGGAAATCTATTACTGATTCCACATTAAACAGAATCCATCTTGTATCTAAAAAAAACTTTTTAATATTAAAAACAGTTTCAACTTATGCTGCTCTTCTGTTCGCCACTCTAATGATGCTATTAGCGTAGAGTCATGGGTTATAGAAATGTAGAAAGTTGGAGACTGTATTGTATTTTATAAACCCCAAGAAACAGTTCTAGATGAGAATTGAAAGATGAAGACTTCGTACTAATCATAATGACACCAGCACAATGTCAAATTTTGAAAAAGTTTGGCTCGGACTCCGTATGCATTGACGGTACACATGGGCTCAATAATTATAATCTTGAACTGCACACTTTGATGATCATTGATGATATGAGAGAAGGGTTTCCATGTGCCTTTATGTTCGTCGAATAAATCAGATACATACATATTTACATTATTTTTCACTCAGACAAAAAAAAAACTGGATTAATAGCACCACAGATTTTCATGTCAGATCTAGCTGGAAGTTATTTTAATGCATGGTTACAAGTGATGGGCAATCCTGGGAAAAGGTATGTTAGGTTTATTGATGCCTAAGAATAAATTTGGTAAAGCTCGGTAAATTTTTTTCTGTCCATTCCTGTTACATCTCAACTTTTGTTTAAAATTTGTTACATTCTGAAAATGGTTTTGTACCTATGTATATGCATAGAGCGCTTCGTAAATCTGTAAAGAAAAAAATATGTTTTGTTAATCACAGATTACCAGGGCATTCAGTATATTATATGAAAATATTTTTTTAATGTAGTGAATTTAACATTTTAAAATTGAGATTTTGAAGCATAAAAGTATTTTTTGGCACTGAATATCTATTAGCAATTTAATGTCATCAAGTAATGTTTTTAATCACCCTTTATATACATATTTTTACAGGAATATTGAAAAATAAAAATATCATTTAACTATTTTGAATGTAAAAATAAATAACACAATAATCTCTTTTCAGACTATTCGGCACCTGGCACATTGACCGAGCTTGGCGGACAAATTTACCAAAAGTAAAGAGTAAGGAAAAGCAGGTATAGTTTTTATAGTAATTTATATTTTAATATTTGAATTTTCAAATAAGTTAACATTTAAAGGTTTTGATCTACAAACAATTGAGAGCACTTTTAGAGGAGAGAGACGCCTTTGCCTTTGAAAGAATGTTAGACTATTCTTGACTATTCTAGACAATTCTGTAATAATCTATCAGATCCAGACACTACAGATTTTATAGTTTATTTTAGGAACAATTATGAAATAGATTGCAGTAACTGGGCTTACTGCTACAGATTACATGCAGGGCTCAATACAAACATGCACCTTGAGAGAATGCATAGGACAATCAAGTATGTCTATTTGGGCGGAAAGAAAGTCAAAAGACTTAACAAAGGTATTGCGGCCTTAATGCGATTTATTAGAAACAAACTTATTGATAGATTTATTACCATAAACAAAGGAAAAATATCCAGAAAATTGAAGAACATCCGTGATCGTCATAAGAATGTTGAAAAAATTTATTCTTCTTCCAATGTAAGCACTGAACATGGCTGGGAAATAGCGTCCTCAACCAGCAGTGAAATTTATTTTATCCAAAAAGTAAGAGAGTCTTGCACTTACAACTAACCTGTTCTCAGCGCAAAATTTGCATTCACAAGTACTGTTGTTCCTGCCTGGATTCAGCAATTAAATTCAACATGTGCAAACGTATACACTTACTTGCTCAACACATTAAACAATATGAAAATTCTGGATCTCCAATAATGGCTACCGAGGGTAAGTTTTATTTGTTGTAGGTAATTGATTTATTATAATTTGAATAGAATTATTTATTATTGTTTACTTTTTTAATAGATTTTCAGGAGATATTTTTTTATCCATACTAAAATGAATAAATTACAAGGAATATAAAAAATAGTAAGTTTTTGTTTCAATAATAAATAGTGTAATGGGTTTGACGGATGTCTTCATAGATAAGTAGAGGGAATTAATGGTGTTGGTATTTTTTTCAATTTCAAGCAATAACATTTCGAAATATTACGTATTAAAGTATTTTATAAAAAAAAATTAAAAGAATTTTAAAAATATATAGGTTTTTGTGGAATGGATTTTGGTAATCGTAGTTTAAAGCCATTCCGTCATACTCTTTAAAACAAAAATTAATTAAAAGCGATTCAAAGATGACAAGCTACTTACTTTGTTTAAATGTCAATATGTCAAATTTAAAATTGCTTTTAGCTTAAAGAGATTTAAAAGAGGTTGTTGAATATGGCGTATTGTTTTTAATTAAAAATGATTGAAATTCGAACCGCAATATTCAACATCCTCTTTTAAACCTCTTTCAACTAAAAGCACTTTCAAAATGACTTCGACTTTTATTATATTGTTTAAATGTCAGTATGTCAAATTTAAAATTGCTTCTGGCTCAAAGGAGATGTTAAATATGGTGGGATATGTTATTAAACTGTTACATTAATAAGTGTTTGTTTTGATGCAAAATCTGAAGTTTAATGAAGGTCTTGAAAGATGAGCAGAGGTGGTGGTAAAAATTTATGTTTTATTAAAGCCTTTTACACTAACTTCTAGAGAAGTTTTTTTAAATCTAAATGGTTTTAATGGTATATAGCAGGGATAGCCAATTTGTTTAGGCACAAGATCGACTTTTTAGTGACGACACCCAGTGCGTACCAATTTCATATATCGGCGAAAAAAAAAAAAAAGGTCCCAACCTCATTTTTTCAAAACCACAATCATTCGTAACTACCTTTCTCCGACCTTCCGCCAT